>VXAC01006443.1:174572-223526 GCA_013399225.1 Rhipidura dahli | reverse complement strand
CAGCGGAGAAGGATGCGTGTCTTCCCGTGGGGATTTTGGCTGCTGTGTGTCGCCTCCGCCCCGGCTCGCGGTGACAGCGGCAGCAAGGCGAGGAGCTGCGCCGAGGTCCGGCAGCTGTATGGAGCCAAGGGCTTCAGCCTCAGTGGAGTGCCCCAGGCCGAGATCTCCGGTGAGTCACGCGGGGGGCCGAGGGTGCGGTGCCCCGGCCGGGGCAGCCCCGGGGCCGCTGCCATCGGGGGGATGCTCGGGCACGGCTCCGGGAGCCGCGGAGCGGGGGAGCGCTCGCCGCCCCACGCTGGAGTTTGTCTTGGGTCGTGGGCGGTGAGAAGTCGGAGCTGAGAGGTTTCCCCGAGGGCCGGGCTCCCCTCGCCCCTCTCAACGCCGCTGGTAGCATTGACCAAGCTGGAAGGGGTCTCTTCCCGGCAGTGGCGATGCGAACGGAGCTGTGTGAGGGGGGGTGGTCGCAGCAAGTGTTCAGTGATGGTTCTCTCTTTTTTCTCATTGTCTCGTTTCTTCTGTTTTGAGTATAGCTGAAACGGGTTGCAGGGTTTTGGTTCAGAAAGCAGAATAATCAGACTGTAATGGGTTTTGGTGTTGGAACTAGAAAATGCCACAAGGTTATGAGGGAGGAATTGATTTATTTAAATCTTCTGGATGAGAAACAAACACGTAAATGGTATTTGCCACTTACCAAAAATGAAGCAGGAGTAAAATGACAGTGTCAAACGTGAAGCACAGAGGAAACCTGTGCAACCTACATTAGAGTGTATCCCCTTGCCTTCATTCTGGCTTTGGATAAATCTTGGTTGATTTCCTCCTCTTTGTAGAAACAACTGAAATAACAAAGAATATTCAAGGTCTAGTTTGTGTTGGGTTTGGGTTTGGGTTTGTTTTTTTCTCTGAAGGCTTGGGGAAAATATGCTGATGTATGGTAGGGTCTTTTAAAATTCTCATCTAAGTTTTGATACACCGACTTGTGACCCATATCCGAGAGCCTTCTCCTCACTTGTGGGAACTTCCTCCTTCAGACAAAGCATAAAACATGCAGGCATACATGCCAGAGCCAACCTACAGGGACACCCCAGTAAAACTGCAGTTTGTAGTGCACATCTGAGCTACAGAATGCCTTATGTTGAATATTTCATCAGGTATTTTTTCAGATAAACCAATTTGTTGTCTGACCTATGAATGGAGAAGGCTGAACCATATACATGCCTCAAAAATGTGAACAATATTAATGCTTTCTTCGTCAAGTTACAACTGAGAGTAAATTTCCAAAGTAAAACGAGCAGTCCTCAAAGTTAAACGGTGGGGAGTTTCAGAATCATTTGAACATTGCTATTAATAGAATAGTAATTCAGTTGAGCAAGAAAGTGGCTTTTTATAAATTTGCGTCTAATTATTGCAGATGTGAATACATTAGGAGTCGTGTTTCAAGTGGAAAGTTCTTGGAAGGCTAAATGTTTACAAACACTTGTGAAGGTGGCTCTGGCAGTGTACACAGGGATAATACTACAGGGCAGTCACTGAGGCTCGCAGCAGCTGTGGTTGCAAGTATCACATATCACAGGTTAGTAGCAAGTAAAACGTCTTGTACCTGCAAATTGTTAGGTTCCAAAAGTGTCAGGACACAGATTTCCAGGATCCAGGATTCCTGTACGAGCACACACGCAGGCAGTCTCAAGCCACAGTAGTTAAAATTGTAGTATCAAACCGGCATCTCTGGCTGTTACTGTAGACAGGGAACCTCTGTAGATAAATGCTATGAAAACTTGAGGAATCCCGCATGGAAAGTAATATGAAGAAGTGCTTGGAGGAAGAATGTTCCACATATAAACCTGCTGCTGCTACCATTAACCTGGTGTTTAGAACAGCTAACAGACTTAATGATTTTCATTGGTAATTGCCATGCATGCCTCCTGACTGATACGTATTCAGAAAGGCGTTTTTGTGTTGCTGTAGCACTTGCCCAGTGGAGTTAAAACATCAGTTGAGCGTAGACAGAACTTTAGAAATGTCCTGATAAAGTAAAGCACTGTGTATCCTCTGTGCTTTTCAGCAGCTGTGCAGGTTGGTGCAAAGGTTGGTGCCAGTTTTGCTGTCTCCAGAAAGAGTCTCAAGACCCTTCTTGCAGTACCAAGCACAGGATCATGCAGCTCATAATTCCACATTTGGTCCAAATGCTTGTGGCTTTAAGCTGGTCTCGGTGGCAGCAGTTCAGCTTGCTGACCATGGGGGTTGTCATCTGCATGGAGCCTTTTCAGGTTACACCCACTGACACCTGTGAATGTGTCCACGGGCACACAGCTGAGGAGGGGTAGGTGTCTTCTGCTGTGTCTCATGTGAAAGGACAGGAAATTATCTTAGGTTGTGCCAGGGGAAGTTCAGATTAGATGTTAGAAAAAAACTTACACTGAAAGAGTAGCCATGCATTAGGATGAGTTGTCCAGGGAGGTGGTGGAGTCACTTGGGGATGTGGATAAGGGGTTGTTTTGGTGGTGCTGGGTTGACAGTTGGACTAGATGATACTGAAGGCTTCTTCCAACTTTGGTGACTTTGTGATTGGGCAACTTTTGGCTAAGTTGAGAGATGTTGATGAAGTGGGTTCAATGTTGTCTCCAGTTGGATCTGTGCTGAGGTTTCCTGATGGTGATCTTCTCCATGTTTTAAGAACTACCCCACAAACTATGTTTTTATTTCCTTTCTGAGCTGTCTGGAGACAAAAGCCCTTCACTTTGTCCCTATCCAAGGAGACTTTGCTGTTCCTTCTCTCCACTGCTTGCCCTGAAGCAAAGGGGAATGTTAATTTCCTAGCCCGATGGCCTTGTCCCCAAAGTGGTGCTGCTGTGCTCAGCTGACCTTGCTCCTGTCTGCTTTGACCTTGCTCCAGGCACTGCTTGGTGTGTGTTGGTGTCACAGCAGCCCAGCCCCAGGAGCCAAACCACACACTGCTTGCACCCCCAGAGCCACACTGCAAAAGGAGTTCAGCAAGCTCCCAGGATGCAGGCTCTGACTCAGACTGAGATTGGCTGTGTTTGTGTTGGGTTTAGAACACTTACTGCCCACTTTACACCTTCTAATCTGTATTCTTAGTTATGATTTAAAAGGATTATGAATAATCTAGTGTCTCCACAGCTCACCAGAAGGTAGTCCCTGCTTGTGGCCATGCGGATCAGTTGGAGAAGCAGTCACACAGTTATTAGCTGGCTAATAGATAAGCATCTGATGCAGGGATAGACTCTTGGCTTACCAGATTTCTCATGAACCACCTAGACAGGGTTTCCTGGTTTTTTGCTAATATTGTACAATGCCTTTAACATGTCTAAGCACTTTGAATGTGTCAGGTGCTGTTATTAAGTGTGTTTAGGGAATACACAAGGTGTTATATCTCAGTACTTTGAAGTCGATGGCAAAATTCCCAAACATGAAAGCAGTGTCTGCTCATGTTAGCAATCCTGACAGACAGCCGTGCACCTCGCGTGAAGATCTGCCTACAAGAAAGTTTCTAAAGCTTGGAGAAAAGCCCCCTTACTCCCTTGAGTTTGGGAAAATTACACCACTTGCTCCCATAAGATGTACTACTAACTTGATCACAGTTTTCCTGCGTGTTGGAGAGCATTCTCAGTCTCCATTTGGATGGCCCACACCCCCTTTCTCTGATTGCTACAAAATACGGGAAACCAGTTTGAGAACTTCCAGGTTTTCTGTTTCCTCTCAAGTCTTCTGGAGGTCGGAGGACTCTGTTTTTACTGTCTCACATTCTTGCTGCCCAGACACCATCATCCCAGTGCAGGTCCCCTGCTCTGGTGACTGAAGAGGAGACATACCCTGCTCTAGGGGTGCTTCTTAGTGCCTGTCTTAAGGACTGGTCTTAGGCTCATTGTGTGGCTTGTGATAGAACAGAGTGACCCTACACCACAAAATATTGCACTGTGGGGAGGATATCCAGCTTTCTCTGACTTATGGGAGTGTCTTTGGGTTACTGATGGTGGATGGGTGACTGCTCCCTGGAGTCTCGAGCAGAGGTAGTTCCCTCACGGACTGGAGAAGACCCTGAGGGTTGTGATTTGATGTGGATGTGCTTGGCCCTTCCTCTCTGTTCGGTTTGGACTTCTGCTTTGGTTTGTTTATTCCTGATATTAATCCTTCCTAGATGTGGCTCGCTGCTGGGCTGAGCTTGTTGATACAGGCAGTGGGGGCAAGGCAGTTAAAGAAGAGGAGGGTACAGCAAAAAGCCAGCTGGACTTTGCCAGGCTGCCCATCCAGTCACACATCTCACACAGATCCTCCCCTGGCTCCCCAGCTGAAAGGAAGCAGAACAATTTTTTTAACCTTCTAGTCCTTTTAGACTGTATAATTAGGTTTTATGAAGAAAACATTGTCAAGTATATGTGTTTGAGCCCTTTAGAGAAGTGCTAGATATCTAAGTTGAGAACTGGTCTGGCAACCAGCTGGGACTTGATCAGGCTCTTGGAAGGGGGTAATGGGACCCCATATTGGAGGGTATTTCAGCTGCTAGCACTTCCAAGGTGGGACAAACCTACATCTGTGGCTTGAAACATAAAATATGAGGCTCCTCCATCACCAAGGAAAGATCTTTACCCGTGATTAAAAGGGGCACTCTGTTGATCGAGCGCTTTTTGAGGTGGTCATTACACTTGGGCTGTAGTTCCTCAGGGCAGAGGGATTGCTCAAGACTGTCTCCACGGAGGACTCCCAGATGCAACAGAACTCCGTTAATGAACTGGATTTGTTCGGGGCCGATCAGAACGGCCTCTGTAGCCTGCTGGGTTTAGAGTCCTGTTTCTGACGAGGCAAAACACGGGGAGCTGTGCCTTTTCCTCCATCTGCCAAGTGTTTTGATGGGAATGGCCGGGGCGGCCGCCGTGCCTGAGCGGTGCGTCTCCGTCCGTGTTCGGCCCAAAGCACGGGGCAGCGTGCTCGCCCTGCGCTGGGCGCGGCGGGCTCGGTGCGCGGCCGCTCCGGGTGCGCGCCCCTAGCGCTCCTGGAAACGGGAACCATGGAGAAAAGGGGCGCCCTCCAGCGGCCTTCCTGGGACCGGGGATCTTTCTGCCGGCACCGGGAGAGTTGCGTGGTGCCGGCGTTATTTTTAAAATAATCTGCTTTTCTGTCACTCTGATATAGGTGACTAAGCTCTCACCACGTAATTATCCTCATCAGTTTTGTCTGGAAAAAACCCCAACTATTTTAACAGCTGCTTTTGTTGGTGAAGCAAAAGCCTGCTATTTCTTTTTCCATAAATTTTGCGTGGAAGTATAGCTGCAGACACCCACCAGCACCACTGTGTGAAATTGCAGAGCTCTCCTTATCTCTCCTTTTCCTGTTGCTGCCCTGCAAGTGCCTCGTTTTATTTAAGAACACATGTCAGTCAATGTCTGGGTTCTCCGGATGGGTTTAATAGGAGATGTGTGGGTTTTGGCAGCAATTGTAAAACAGTTGGTTTAATGTTCTATTGCTTTCAGTACAATTGTCTCACATGGAGGGGACCTGATAGATATATTCCCCTGGGTGATTTCAATAATTAAGTGTGCTTTGACTTAGCCAAAGGCAGGGTGGGAGCTGGTAACTTTGTTATCAAAAATGTGTATTTAAAGCCAGAGGTTTTGTTTTCCCTGTAGGCCACAACAACGGTAAGAGAAAACAGAGGCCCTGGAGCACCTGCCCATGAGCAGCAGCTGAGCACAGGCTCTGTGCCTGACCCACCAGTGCCCATTGGACTGGGGAGGGGGGTTGAGGATCATCTATTTTTGTTGCAGCATCAAATTACATTAGGCACAGTATGGCAGGGGAAGGCAGGATAAAAGGATGGCTCCAGCCTCAGAGAGCTGTTGGTCTGAGCAATATCCTGACCCTGCTGCCTGCGCTGGTCTCAGCACTGTATGGCTGGGGCCAGTGCTGCAGAATTGGTCTCATGGCAGAAGCTTGTGTGTTCTTCTCGCTTGTCTTCTGGGACTGTGGAAGTGAGGAGCAGGGTAGTTAGGGGAGTGACTGACGGTGTCACTGGCACAAGGAGAAATTTTGTATTTGCTTCCAGAGTTCTGCTGAGAATTTCAGGGGAAGACTAGGGAAACTGACATCTCAATTCAGTGGAAATCCACAGGCTTCCTTGGGGAAAACAGCTTTAATTTCTGTTTGCTGCCCAGGTCCCTGCTGAATGCTCCATGTTTCTGTATATTGGGTTTCTTTCTGTGCCCCATGGGATGCTTCTGTGTACACGTAGCAGGCAGGTAGCCCCAGGGAGGGCATAATGTCAAAACAGCAGGCTGCTCTGGCACACAGTTGGCTCAGCCGGCTCTGCCTAGCTCCTGTGACAGGGCAGGTGCTGCCTCCAGACAGGAGTGCTGCTTTCCCACACGCAGTTTCCCAGGCGGTGAGTGCACGTGTTGCTCCTGGTCGGGGAAGCTGTAACAAAAGCTCCTGCAGAGAGGTGCCTTCAGCGAGGCCTCCTGCCCTGTCCTGCAGTGGCAGCGTGTCCCCTGATGGAGGTACATCCAGCTCCCTGCGCTCCCAGTGCTGCACAGCAGCAGGGCTGGCCTCTACCTGCCCTGGGTACAGGCAGAGGGCCTCCCATGTCCCTGGAATGTCCTGCCCTGCAGAGGGCACAGAGCAAACGTAGAGTCACCTTTCTGGCTTTTCCTCTGCAAGAGCTTCTGCTTGGTTGAGTGTTAATTCAGAAAGGAGCTGGATGTGCTACTTCTGGTTGGGTGGCAGGAAAATCACCATCAAGTGCCCTCCTCAGCTTTCATCTGCCCCTTCTGAACTTGCTGCATAGATTGAGTCTTTCTGAAAATTCTAAGTCCCTCCTTTCTACCTCTGTAAGTTAGGCCAGAGTTGGGCCTTCTTTTTCAATTTTCCTCCAAATACTTACTCCAAGGCACAGCTGTGAGAAGGAAGGAGAGGTCCAGTGGGCAGTTTGTGAGGCAGACACGCCACCTGCATGGGTGGTGGACTGGAGCAAGTCCAGAACAATCTCTTAATCTTTAAATTTACCTGGGAAAAAGTGACACTTTGTGTTTTGCTGTGTCTTACTGATGGCTGTAAGGGTAACCCTGCCCCATCGTGATGGGGATAGACCTAGGGAAGGGAGATCCTAAAGCTTCTAGGAACACTTACAGCAGTTGTTTGAAGGTTATTCCACTGTGTTTTGTAGTTTGTTTCCACAACATTGCTGTAGCTGCCATTGCATTCGAGTATTTCCCCTCAAAGCTACAAAAAAATAGATAAAATTCAAAACTCAATGAAAGCAGGAAATTTCTTTTATTCCCTATTAGCTGTGAAGGACAGACCGCCCTCCCCTCTGATGTGTGTATACCCTGACACTTTGTTGCTCAGAGTGTGTTTTATCCCTGACAGGTGAAACCTGTCTGTAAGTAACATTTGATTCCCAGGGAATCGGGTTACCTCCGCTGCCAGATTGTTCTGCAAAAAATAATGAAGCTTTAGACTGCAGACACTTAAAATGCTTGTCTGAACGTGACAGAGCTGTGAGCTTGGTCAGTCACTGCTGCCCAGTAATGTGTTCCTGTTTTACTTGGAATTCTTCAGATATGGAAAACTTTTCTTTCACAAAGTTCAGATAAGCAGAGCACTGTGACAGTTTTTCACAACGCTTTTGCTTCTGAGTTTTTAAAAATACACTCATCACAACTGTGTTGCCTGTGTAGAAATTACAAAACTAATTTGATTTTATGTGCCTTTCTGTATAGTGCAGCACGAATCAGAATTACAGAATTACTCAGCTGTTCCAGACTCCTGTGCTAGCAACATGAGTAAAACCAGTTTTTCAATTGCCATGCATTCTTCTGAAATATAAAAAAGAGAAGAAAACAACAACAGAAGTTTTGCTGTGGTTTTGGGGAGCAACGTGGTTGTACTTATGTAGACAGTCAAGCTTTTATATGACTAAAATGCAAATACTCTATGACAAATAGTTTTGGCTTGCAAAAAATTAGTATTTTATAGGATTGTAAAACTATCCTGTGTAATTTAGTTAAATGGGCATATTTCTAAAATATGAGTATTTTAGAAATTCCTAGTTGTAATTTTTGTTCATAAATATGAATATAATCAAAACACTGTCAGAAATTGGCATTAATTTTACATTTTTAAAAATAAAGATATAAAGAGGCTCCTTCAGTCTCTTCTGCTCTCAGTTCGTGTTGTTGCATTGACATTTGCAGTGATTTCACTGTATAATTGATCCTGAAGTGAGTGCCAAGCACAACAGACTTTTGTATGAGGGCTGCTGTCCCAGAGTCTCGTCTGTTCCTCCCCAGGTAAGCTGCGTGGTGCAAATTGGGGGCTGTAATTACAGTCTGGGTCTGGCAGGAGGGAGGTCTAGTCCCAGTCCCCATCTGGATGCAAATTTTCACTGTGAAGCTGGAAAAGCCACTTCACTTCTCCTGTTTCAGCAGTTTCCTCTGCCATAAACGCTAAATTGGAATGAGAGAGCTTGAATAACTCATGGGAAGTTTGGTTTATTAAACTCCAGTCCCTAGATATAAGAGCAGTGGTCTTCTCCCCCGATGCAGTTGCTCGCTGTGCACAGCTGCGCGAGTTTAAAACAGTTGCATAACCAGTTTAGATTTTTACAAACATCTGTTTGGCTTTGTGACAGAATACCAAACAACCCCTGTGAAAGAGCCCCTCTCTCTCTACCCCTGCATTTGTGGGAGTTCTCAGAGAGGCTTCCATGATGAGGGAGGAGGAGGAGGATGGTATTTTTATTAGAGAGGCTCTCAAGGCCACAGCATAGCTAAGGGACTCATCTGCTGTGAATTTGAGGAAGGGCTGCACAATAGTGGAAACCTGTGGGTAGAAATCCCTTGGACTCAGCTGCCAGCTCCCCAGGGCCTGTGCCCCATCCTGTCCAATGGCAGTGGGTTGTAGAATGCCCCAGCTGTTTGTGTTCTGGGGTATTGGTGTGGGAGAGGGAGTGGGAAGTGCCCGGGGAGGTCAGAGAAGTGTTCCAGTTTGCCTTTTGCAAGTGGTGAGCTTGGCAACGCTGGGTTAATGGTTGGGTTTGATGATCTTAGAGGTCCTTTCCAGCCTAAAGAAGTCTGTGATTTGTGGCAGGTCTGTTCTGTGCCCAAAACACAATCTTTTGCAGGTGCATGGTGGCCAAGCTTGTGATGGATGAGTGTTACCTGGCCATGTGCCCTGTGCTCACAAACATAGCTCTCATGCAGGCAAAGTCCTCTTTGAGGTATGATGTGATCCCTGCACTTGGATGTAGCATGTGCCTTTGCCTAAGTCATCACTGGTGGGGCTTTAAATGTATCCATGAATGGAGGGATGGCTCATCCCAAAGCTGGGGCTCCACTGCTCTACTTCCACCGTTGGTATAAAAGTGCCATTGGCATCCAGAGCTTGCTTCTGACCCAGCTGGTTTGTCCCATCTGGATGGCAGCACGGGGGACAACTTGTTTTGCCATATCCATGTGTCTCCATGCCAAGCCTTTTGTATCAGGATGGCTGAGTGGACTGTTGGTGCTGCTCCTTAGGACAGGACATTCAGGGAAAACCTAAACCAAATGTTGATAGCAATTCTGCAGAACTAATTAAAACGAAATTTTTATTGGTAAATCTTCACAGGTGCCAGCAAATATAAATAAGCAAAACTTAAGCTGTGACTTTATTCTTAAAATAAACAGAGAGCAAACACCTTTTGACAGGGGACACATTTTACTTGTAAACCAGGACAGAAAGCCACTGTGTTGAAATGCAGTATCACTTCTCCCACTATCCTGGATTAGCTGTCTGGGAGCCTGAGTTTTGGTTTAATTAGTAACACTGCTGCTACTGTTTGTGTTGCACTGAAGAGATCTCCTGTCGCAGTCGTAAATTAAGTATATTTCCCTGTTAGAAAAACACTGCATGACAGGCTTTAGGACTGAAATTCCTAAATGCATCTGCTGATATATGTGTGTCCAGCAGCACGGTGTCTTGTGTTATCCTGCTGTCACTGATGTATTTTGAGCACGTTACATCACTCAGGCTGACCTGGCTATCATTTTTGTTAGCTGCAGAAAAAGACTTGTGAAATGTCCCTTCCCAAGGTTCTTCATGGGAGCAGTGGTTGCTCTCAGGGCCCAGTGTGCCTGCATTGCTGAAACCCCTGGAACAGCAAATGTCCACAGGTGGTGTGCAAAAATAATGTTCCTGTGTTCTTCTGTAAATTGAAGGCTGCAGGGTTTGTGTAGTGTAAAATGCATAAAAATACAATAACTCATAGAAGAAAATTAGGTATTTGCATCCTTTATTTAAAAAATAGTGTGAAGTGTCTTGTAGTCTTGTGTTGGTGGCTGTGAGGCTGCATCTGGAGCATGATGTCTCATTTCAGGGTACCTGTCCAGGAAAGGTACGGCTGCCCTGGAGCAGGCCTGGCACAGCCACCAAGCTGCTGGTGGGTGCTGGAGTGGGTGGTGCCCAAGGGGAAGCTCTGAACACTGGGCTCATTCAGCAAGTGAAGTCTAGAAGAAAGAGGTCTAGAGGAGATCCCATTGCTGCCTGCAGCTACTCAGTGTGTGGGAACAGAGGAAACAGACTGTGGATAGGAGGTGGTGGACACCAGCTGGAACTGGGGAAATACTCATTTCATACATGGAAAGACTTTTCAACCTGAGTGATTGAACACAGGCAGAGGTGTCCGGAGAGGTGGCGTGATTTCCATCTGCATCCTTGGAAATATTCAGAGTTTGAGTGGACCAGACCCCATGTGCTCTAGTCTGTCCTGCTTTGAGTGAGGGGTTGGACTAGATGGCTGCAGAAGATCTGTAGGCTTCAGTTACTCTGTGATTCTGTGTAAATGCTGTAATTGTGCCATACACAGATCAGATGTAGGCAGAGGACTGTTGTTAATGATGGTCTTCTGAGGAGAGAGGCATGAAAGAAAATCCTTCCAGTACTGCCATGTAGCATTAGCAATTTTTGAACTTATTTATTAGCTTATGAAATTACATCTAGTGAAATCAAAGAGGAGCAACAGCATTCTCCTACATGTGTAAAAACCTATGCTTGTGCTCCAGAGATCAGTTAAATTTTCTTCTCTGGCACATGTGTCTCGCATGACCTTGGGCAAGTTGCTTAATCTGTCTGTATCTCCAATCCCCATCTGTTCATTACTGTCTTTAAATACTGTCATACCGTCTTTAAATTACAATACCTTGTTTTTGTAATTTGTCTTTGAATTATAAAGTCTTGGAGTACTGATTGTCACTATTTCTCTGAATTTCACTATACAGTACTTAGCACAATGGGACCATAAATCTTCATCAGTCCTGTGATACACGAATAATAAACAGTAACAGCATAATTTAGGGCCACATTCTGCCTCTGATCTCATGATGCATAAAGACAGGGGGGTTTTGTGGGTTAAAATGCTGTGCTGTTCAACCTAATGGAGGTACATGGGCCTCACTGAACAGATTTTTACGAGCCTGTTGTTGGCTCTTCGGTTTGTTGGGGTTTTATTCTGTTTCATCATTACTCATTGATTGCAGGTATCTAAACAATTTGCGTGGCAGATTAGGAAATAATACATTCCTTTAATCTGTGTCTCTTTCAGTTTAATTATTGTTAACTCATTACTTAGTGCTTAATTCAATGGATAATGAACTCCGTTCACTGTGTGGTGAAACAGAGTTGGACTACAGAGGCAGAACTGGCTTCTCTGGTTCTTTTGAAGATACAAACCAAAATTGCAGAGTCACTGAGTGTTTAACTCCAGGTTAGATTGAAGGTCACCAGCAGGCACACTGCGGTTACCTTTGCAGGCTCAGTGTAGTTAACACTATTTCGGTTGGTTCCACATCTGGCACTGCATTTCATTTGTTGTCTTTTTTTTAGACAGTTAAGAAACTGGTAACTACAATGTAGGCAGCTATTTTAGTCTTGATTATAAGACAGCGTCTAATAAATCATATGTAGTACAATCCTAATTACTGCAGACAGGCTTTACATTTGTGACTGTGGTAATGCTGTTGGGACTCCTTCCTGCAGAATTTAGCTGTGTGTTCAGACCTTCCCATTTTGGCTACAGCTGGGGGAATAAATCCTTCATTCACTTGGGGGTGCTGTCGTCTCCACTGCCATGCCACTGAGCATCTGGGTTCTTTTAGGACATTACCCATTTCTCTTGTTTCTTCGTCCTGTAATTTTCATCACCTTCTCATCCCAGGAGACTCTATGAGCCCCACACAGCAGACGTTGACCGTGGCTCCACGTTGTGCCACCAGCACACATGAGGGCAGTGCTGGTGCTGGGGGCACTGCTGGTGCTGAAGGGTCTGTTCCCCACCTCAGGGAGCACTCGTGGGTCAGGGTCACCCCCATGGCTTCACTGTCCCATCAGCAGCTAGGTTCAGCCCCACAGCCAGTGCCCACCGTGTCGCATCTAACACAAACTGAAATACACCTGGACGGGTTTTAACACCTCGGTTACATATCTTAAGTTTTCTTGCTAAGGCTGGACACCAGAAACTGGGGGAGACTAATGCACCAGGGAGGGGAGCAGGGCACAAGGAGTCCTGCAACAGTGAGCAGCTGCTCTGACACCCAGCAGGCTTCGCATGTCCCCCCTCTGTTATGCTATAGCTATTCACAGCTATTCACACAACAATCTGAGTAAAAATACTACCGAGACTTTCCTCTTACCACCAAGGCTGGGATTCTGGAGCAGAGCATAAAGCCTGCAAACACAGCTGCCCTCGGTAGAAACGTGACTTTCCTATCATCAGCCTTTTCAGCTAAAATGAAGTAAAGAAAATAGGGATTTTGGTGAGATCCACGTTGAATGGCTTCTGAAAGTTTGGCAACGTGTCATGGAAAGCTTGAGTATGGCTATATGTCAAAGATCACTGTTGAAATGTTTATTTTGGGCTTGCTACTGTATTCTGCTTATACTGTCATCAGGAGAAGACAGTTCGTAGCATTCACACTGACCATTTTCAGCACAAATTTAATGCAATGAACTTTCTTGCAGAGTTAACAAGGAGAGAGAACTTGAGAGCCCTAGATTACTAAATTGCTGCTCTGGAGATATATTTCCTCTCCTGAGGAAGGACTTGCTTTTTTCCAGTGTCCCCCACAAAAACATTTTAATACAAATGACATTACCCACATTTGCAGAAGGAGAAAATGGCACTTGCGAAATCTGCAAATCACAGTTGTGTTTCTGTCAGCTTTGGCAGTTACATGGCTTCTGGTAACACTAATGAAGGCAATCTGTTTTTAATTTAAAATCCTCCCTGCAGAAAAAAAGTAGCTGGCAGTTGAGGGATTCAGCAGTATCCTTGTGTGCAACTTCTCTTTCTTTCTTTTCTATGGTTTGCTTTAGCCAAGGAGAAACTGTTAATTAAAAAATATTCCTAATGTAGCCAAATATGCAGGAATGTACTTAAGCAACAACTACCTGTACCAGTTCTGCAGTAAATCACTTCTTTGTTTTCATTTGATGAGCAATTCTAATTAACCAAATAAAAATACTGCTTACCTTGCACTTAACTCAGCATGTTTGCTGCTTCTCAGATGACTGAGGGACCCAGGACAGCAGGTTTTGTTTGGATGACTCTTCTGGATGTAGCAGGGCCGAGGTGGTCAGGCGGCACAAGGCGAGGATAATGCCCAGGGAGGACTCTGCCTGGGGAGCAGCTCCCACTGGCTGCGGTGGCAGGGAGGGAGCACCCCAGGGTGCAGGCTCTCCCAAAAGGCTTGCCCTCGCTCTGTGCCTCCTGCAGGCACAGAGCAGGGAGACAAAGGTGGGGGAGAGGACAGCATTGCTCAGACCACATTAAATTGCAGTTTCTTTCAAGGCGTTTTTCCATAGTTCAGAAGGTACTGGACCAAATCATGGATCCAGTCCACATAATTTGGTGCTTCACAGAGCAGTGAACAGTCTGTGCTTGGAGAAGAGTGTGAGCAAGGGGTCTGTCTGTCAAACATACACAGTGGTGGTGATGTGGTTCTGCAGCAGAACGATCTAGGAATGATCCAAGTGCCTGTGTGTTGTGGTCCCTTGCTTCAGCCCTTGGTCCTGCCCCATATCCTTTGCAGCAGTCCAGAAGAGCTGCAGGCAGGAGCTATACCCTGGTATTTTGCTCTACAGAGCTTACGACATCTCTGGAGCTGTAGAACAAGAGAGTTGGGCAAGAGGTACCAGAAGGCTTCCTAACAAGTGTAAAGTGGTCATCCAGCCTGGTCAACAATTGTGGTGCTCCGAGTGCAGTATTTGTGCAGATCATACTTGATGGAGCACCATCAGCTGCAACCAGTCTCCCACATCTGGGAGCAATGGAAATTATTTTTTTCTTTTTTAAAAATATATAAAGATAGAAAATTTTCTCTAGCTTTAGAAAAACCAAAGTTAAATCTATTGTGGAGTTGTCTTGAACTCATCTGTAACTGGGGTAAGCATTTCTATTGTCAAATGAAATGAACGATGATGATGATGAAAGCATTTTACGCTTTATTGGATTGTAGTGACTTCTTCAGCACTGCATTTCATGTGTGCAGGAAGGTGGGGTTTGGCTTGTTTCACAAATATTTCACAATGATTTGAAACTTACTTGTTCCTTTTTTCATCTCAAATGAAAAATGGCCAAAGCTGTTGGGCCTGTAGCTTATTACCCCTTCACACAAAGACTTGTTTTGAAAGGGATGGGGAGCTGATGGAGGCATTGATAAAACCCGAGGCAGATACTGCTGCCCTTTGCTGTAATAGGAGTCATTATAAGGCAATAGCTGGAGCCTTTCTCCATGGTAGAATATTTTTCTACCCAAAGTCTGGGTGTTCACCAGGAGTCGTGACCACCCTGTCAGGGCTGGTGTAGCAGCAGCTGGTGCAAGGGGCTGTAGTTCCAGCAGGTCTTCCAAGAGTTGAGAAGTTGGGCACAGGCTTCCAGGGCTCCTCAAGAGTGCGGTTTGCTCGACAGAACTGACTCCCTGCTCCCATCTGCTTTAAGGCTGTACCACAAGGACAAAAATCTGGCCTCATTGCTTCCTCCCAGGGGATTTATCCTGGAACTTTGAAACCTAACCTCCTGCTCCATCCCTGAATTTAAATCCAGAGTTTTTGACTGAAGATAGAACCATATGTCAGTGAAGACTGGGGCACAGCTGTCTCCTGTATATTTATAATCTGCTGTTGCTTTGGGAGTTTGCTGTAGAAACAGGAGCCAGAGGAGGGCTCAGATTGGCAAGAGGGGCTGTATGGGATGTGCACTTGGGCTGCCAGAGTGCTGCCCTGTTAGGGGCTTGGCAAATGAGCACTGGGAGGGGTGGAAGGATGCTTGGTGTCTAATCCAGAGGTCACCTGAGGTAATCCAAAAGCACTGTGAGAGTGTCATGGTCATGTTTCCAGAAGCAGCCATGGTCTTGGAGCCTTGCTATACAAAGGAAGTCACTTAAACAGAATGCTCACCACCCCAGCACAGCCTTCTGAAGACTGCAGGCCAGCTGCATCTTCCCCAGTGACCTTGGGGAGGGAGCAAGTGATCTAACAGATGGAGAAAATATATTCTTGTGATTAGAGGGTGATGGGCTCCTCCTAAGCAGAGAAGGTCTGTTCTTTTAATTAATTAGCTGGTTAATATGTTTGTGCAATGGCATGCCTAACTAATGGGCAGTTACTATGAATACACACACAAATGGTAGTAGTGGGTGCAGATGGCTGTAATTACCCAGGTTGGTTTCTGCAGTAATCACACATGCAACACATCAAGTTGGCATAAAAATTGACATGGATTGGGTGATTTGTTTGCCTCCCCCATTACATGTGGAGATGCTAGTGTGGTCCTTGTCCATGCACCCAGATTCCCTGGACTCAGGGCAGGGCTGACCCACTGAGCGAAGGCAAGGCTTTAGATTTTGATGTGTGCACAAGGACCTTGAGTAAGGCAAAGACAACTATAACTGAGGTTTCCTCTGCAGTGTCCTCCACCCCTTGCTTTGGACTATGCATTTTTTGCCTGATGATGGTGCAGAAGCAGGGCTCCAAAGCTTCTGAGGTCTTCAGGTACCCTATGTGGTGTCTGGTTGGCCTCCACGGGGCAGCTGGCCCTTGCTCTGGCAGCCAGGCCTAGGAGTGGTGTGTGAGGGACTTGGGTGCTCTGCAGTTGTGTTGTAGGAACATAAGAAATGTCTGACTAGGTCACTCCATGGGCTGGCTCGCCCTGCAGGCTGTGTCTGACAGTGCTAGCAGAGGACACATTTAGGAACTGAGTGTGGCTGTGCCACCTTTCTGAAGTCTGTCACTTTGTACTCACAAACACCCACAGCTTCTCCAGAGCAGGTATCAGGGGTAGATCTCTGCCAAGTCCTTCACAGATGTTTTGTCCATTGATATTATCTAAACTCTTTTTAAATCTGCTGGATAAGGTCTGCACCCTAAAGTGCATGGCAACATGCTCTGTAAGTCATCTCCCATTACATAAAATAGCACTTTTCTCCCTTTTAAACTAGCAAGCCCTTGAACTTGCATGGCTGTTCTTCACTTGGATAAATCTGTAAAAGGGCTTTTATTAATAATCCTAATTCTAAGGAAGAGTTGCATTCAAAAGACAATTCAAGGTTTGGGGAAGTGATTGAATCCTCTTTTCTAAAAGGGCTGCCTGGAGTAAGGGGACAATATCAGATATCTGTAGTGATGCAGCTTGAGAAGGGAAATTGAGCTGCTTGGAGTGACTTGAGGACCTGGAAGATCCTGGCTGGCAGTAGCAGTGAGTGTGCCAAAACCTCTTTTCGCATCCATGCTGAGTAGCGCTTACTGGAATTAGATGATGAACTCCCTTTGAGCCAAGTGACTGAGGAGCTACTTATCCATGAGGCTGAGTTCCTGTTTAGGAAATGGCAGAGACAATTTAGGGGCAGAATGCATCAGAACACATTCCTGAGGTTGCTCAGCAGTGCTCCAGGTATAAACCCTGAGCACCATCTGCTCTGGGATTGCTCAGCACGGAGCAGGAGAAGCTATGAGAGCTGCTGCCACTCCATGCATTGCAGATCCAGAGGGAAGCACCCTCAAGGGAAAGCTGCTGACTGCTGCCCTTCACCCCCAGGGCAGCTGTGCACCTGTGATGGGAGGGGGTGTGTGTGTACCTGCTTCAAACACTGCTCTGGGAGAGTGAAAAACCTGTGGATAATTGATGTGTTATTACTTGTTTGTGGAGTGCTATTAATCTTTGCATCAGGAGGCCACTGCTTTGTCTCCCAGCATTAAACCTTGAAGACTTGTGATGGCAGTTAAAAAGCTGGGGGTACAAAGGGAGATTTAAAGAAGCCATGTAAGAGAAATTCATGTCAGGGAGTGAATAATCTGAAGGCTCTGTGCAGTGTAATGGAGAGCCGAGCTCAGGCTGATGACTCTAGCGTAGTCAGTAGTGCAGAAAAGAACTGTAAGTACTTCCAAATCCTATGGCCATCCTTTCTTTCTACAGCAAAAACCTTGTGATCAGGGTGATCTCTCTTGTGGTCAGGGTTTTTTTCAGGCTTTTTTGTCTTTCTCTTAGCAGGTTTGGGCCCTGTTAAATATTTATTTTTCAACTAACATTTTTCCTCTCTGGTTCATTTGTTTTGGGACACTGTTTCTTGTTTTTTTGAAGCTTGTTTTGTTAGGCTGCTGGGTAAAGCCTTCTCTTTTTTTGACAGCCTTTTTACTCGTTCTTTAAAGCTCTTCTTTGATGTGAGCTCAGAAACACAGATCTTACTCTTTTATCGCTTTCCCCTGTCAGTTTAAAACCAGTTATAAGTACCATAAACTATTAAAAACTATCTAAGCTAACCTCTCAGGTGACAGATACTCAGGGCCTATCTCTTATTTTCAGGCACTTTAGTTTTGAGGAAGTGAGAAAGTATGCTGTTTGGTAAAGAAACATGATTGTGGAGGCTCAAAAAATTGTTTTGGATAATTCATGTGGAAAAAGGCAGAGCAGTGGGATGTCCTGGTGAGTTTTAATATACCAAGAAACTCACTATTCATGAGGTCTTGCCTATCCTGATCTTCCATTTTCTACGCTGATTTAATTGGTCCTTTGTTGATAATTGAGTTACCTGAGTTCATTCCTTCTTCAGCAAGAAGGAATATTGGCCTGACAGTGGAGTATGGAGTTGGAAAGGACGTCTGGGTCATGACTTCGGTCCTCCAATACCTCGTAATGCACTGATGAAACACCTCCCTGTATCCCCAGGCAGATGAAGTGCTGCAAAGGCCAATAATGAGGAGAAGTCAGGCAGAGCAAAGGCATCACTGGGGTCCCAGTGCAGGTTAGAAAAAGAACTGTAAAGAAGAACTCCCCATGCTTTTTGTTGTTCTCCATGAGAAAGCAACTTCAGGGTTCTCTGAACAGCCCATCTCTGCCACCCCACGAGGCGGAAGACTCGGTACAAACTAAGTGATGCTTTATCACTTGTCTTGTGCAGTAATGGTGCTGCTACTGTTTTCTTGCAAAAATACCTGCCCCCCTGTGTGTGCTGGCAACCCCTCATCGTGCACACCAGGGGCTCCCCCGGTGCTTCCACCTGCTCCAGCCTTTGGCTCCTCACTGTAACCCACCCAGGAAACCTCTTAGGTCAGGACAGGATACTGCAGTGGAGCCTTGGTCCTATGGGAGTCAGGTGAGAGTAGGAGAACTGAGGAGTTCTTGGGGTCTGTGAACCTTAGTAAAACAGCCATCTGTTTGCAGACTTCTGTCCAGCAGAAGTGGCCGTGTCTGCCAGGTCCTGGAGCTGCTGAGCTAGTAATGGGAACTGGTGGAAATAGCTGGGAGTGGAGCACAAGAGGGCCAAGCATAGCACGGGCAAAAGGAAACCAGCTATTCAAACTGCTAGGAGAAAACCTGGATACCTCCTTAACAATTTTTCTCACTTCTGCAGCCAACTCTGACAGGGTAGTACAAAGCACTTGGTGGGACATACAAAAGAAGGAAGCCACCATCACCTTCTGCTGATTAGGAGAAGCTGTTTTAAAATGCCTTACCTTCGCCTTTTTCAACACTGTAATAATTGAAATTAAAAATTAGTGGTTTTCCAATATGTAACTATTCTCAAATAAGTATGATTTCTTTTATTTTTACCTGATGGTGTACAATTATCTGGTGTTGCTCAGAGGTCCCTGATGAGCTGGGAAAGCTGTGTTTCTCTAGTTCAGTGCTCAGAGGTGCCACTGTAGCTGTGAACAGCAGCAGCTGGGCTGAGCTTGGCTGGTTCAGGGCTCTGACAGGCCAAAATAGTGTCATTTAACTCTATCAGATTGAGTTTCCCATATTCAGACTTTCAGTAAGTGGGGTTTGTAACTTTGCTCTCAGAAGATCTGCCAAGCTCTTTTGCTCTTGCCTTTTTGGTCTGAATTAACCATTTTCTTATGGGCAATTTCCTCGTATTCCTTTTGCACAGCTGCCTGACAGCCTTTCAGACATTTGCAAAAGCTAGAGTGTTTCTTTGCAGTAATGTAAGCATTTGACTTCCCAGATCCCACAGAACCCTTTATCTCTTTTGCTCAAAGGGGGGATGCTTTGTAAGGCCTGTGTCATCCCCTGATGGAGATAACATTTCCTGATGCTTTGCATGTGCTGCCTTCTCCACGCTGGCTTCCTGTGGCCAGATTTAGCAGAGCTCTTGACACCCAGCACCTCTCAGGAGGAATGGGGCTGTCCCAGCCTGTTACTGGTTGAGGCTCTAAGGCTGGGTGTGCTGGGGCTGGAGCTCTCCCCAGTGGCCCATGCTTCTCTCTCAGCTGTTGCTCTCAGCTGCTGCTGGACACGGGCAGCTACTGTTGTCTCAGTGTGGGTTCGCTTTGTTTTGTTTTAATCTGTCCACTTCATTATGTGCCTGAATTAAAGTGTGCTCTTTGAAGATCTAACCACTTGTCTAGAGCCTTACAGGAGTACTTTGGAAAGTGTGTCCCTTGGCCTCCAAAAATTTTTGATTACAAACTCACACTAGGTTGGGAAATGAGGTGTCTGTGTGGTTTTTCTCCCTCCTCCCTTGCATTTAGCTGAGCATCAGACTATCTGGCACGTACTGCATCAGAAGGCTTATCTACAATTCATAAAGGAGAGCTCTCTACCTTGTCCATCCTGAGAGTTAACAACAGTGCCTTTTAAACAGGGCTGCTGGGATGCAACCTGTCCTAGGTCCTAGCCCTGTTGAGGTTCTCAGGGCTTGTCTCTGTCACCACTCTAGCCTCTGCTTTTGCTTTGTTTATGTAAACACCAGCCTCTTGCAAAGGAACCAGAAATCAGGACAAATTGGAGCTGCTTCCTGCATGTCCAGATCACAGGTTACAGGGCTTTCCAAAACCAGCCATCTGTCTGGGTCCCTTTCCTTTCAGCAACATTTGATAAGACCCCACGAGGGCTGCCCATGGTGTGCAGGGACAGTCTTTAAAGACCTTTCATCAGGATTGACAAGGTGAAAATCGGACTTGTCACACACAGGGGTCAGGGTGCTGAGGTTTATTGAGCTTAGTCATGAAGAAAGGATATGCACTAGTGGCTCTGGGGCTAGAAATCTCTGCAACAGAGATGCAGCCAGGGGTTTATGACTTCCCTGAGCAGAGCACAACCTCAGTCTTCACGTTGCTGTTACACTCTCCATCAGCCAGCAAGGCTCAGGCCAGGCAGGAGCTTCAGTGCTCACAACAAATAAGGAAAATCAACTGGGCTGAAGCCCCAGGGCTTCTCAGCTGGCCACACAAAAGGATTTTAAGAGTAGGATTTTCAAAGCCACCTGTGTTGATTGAACTGCTTCTATTAAAGCTTCTCTTAAAGCTAAACCACTGGGAACAAGGGCTTTTGCAGTTACAGTCCAGCAGATACCAGAGTCCATTCACCTTGCAGCCCACTGGTTGGTCTCTTTTTCATCCACCAACATCCCCGAGTCCCTCTGCTCAGGACTGGTCTCAATCCATTCTCCTCCCAGCCTCCTCCAGGGAGGAGGCCCTGGAAAGGGAAGGAGTGTAAAACCTTGACCAAATGAAAGCTGCTCTTCACAAACCACCCTGCCAGGGACAGGGTCTCATTGCATTGAGACGAGGCAGCCTGTGCCTTTGGGTCGGTGCTGTGAGAGGCTGAAAAACACAGACCAGGGGTTTCCAGCAGCAGAGACCTGGTTGTTATTAGGACTGAGCTCCCCCAGAGCAAACTGTCTGTGGTTTGGGTGCGTGTGTGTATCTGGAGTGCATTTCCTCTGCCCTGTTCAGTGACAGAGGGGGAAAAAAAAGCTGTCCCAATTTGGTACACACGTGCACCAGTATGGCTCCCTATTTGTCTGCCAGTATGGCCCCTATTTGGTCAGCCTTTGTGGTTTACAGCACTTGGCAGCTGCCCAGTTGTCGCTCTCCTGGATGGGATGGAGCCATCGATAGGAATTTCTCTTCTCTTGGGAGAGCCACATTAGTGCTGATGATAGTACTGCATTTCCTTCCTGCACCACTTGGCTCTCCAGCACGCACCTGCCCTGCTCCAGGGGCAGCAGGCTGAAAATTGGTCTAAAGTTGGGCTTGGTGCCACCTTCATTGTGCATCTCCAGAGCCAGACATCCATGATGGGAGGAGGAGAGTTGAAGTGAGGGGATAACCCATCAGAGCAAGCATCTTGGCAGTGGCTTGGCATTCCAAGTGCAGATGTTTGAGGAACAGAGAAGGACCAGGGTGAGATTATTGTCATCATTTGCTCCAGGATGCTCTCCATGCCTTAAGAGGTCTGTGGCTTCAGGTTTAACAGGGGTTTAACAGCCTTTTCGGACTTTCTCTTTAGGGCTGTGAAATGAAGAACGTGTTGGGAGTTTCAAGCACCTTTTCTGTACTTCATCAGGATGGAGAAACATAGCACATGATTTCCTGCACAAATGCTCTCATCCTGTCACAGAGTAATGACATGAAGGGGTCTGCCCATCTCAACTATCAGGTTTCATTTTGTCAAGCAAGGCGCAGGAAATAGCAGTTTGGTTTCTGCGTTCTTCTTCAATTTCAAGTCTCCTTGATTTTCATTCCGTCTCAGAGATAAATTTGTTGCAGAAAAGCTCGGCTTTCTGTGTGGTGGGTGCTGGCTGCCCACAACCTGACGGGGCCAGGGCACTGCACTAACACCTGGCAGAAGCAATCCTCAGGCTCGGAGGAGTCTGTGCTCATGGCTTTTAAGGAACCCCATCATGTGCCTTCTCACTTCAATGGAAAGCGTTAAATGGCCTTCTGCAGCTGAGAGGGGGAAATAAGGATAGTCTCCTCCGGGCCCTTCTGGCACTGCCTGCCTGACGTTTTTATCATTCACATTTCTTTCATTGAGGAAATAGTCTGTCAGGTACGCTGTCATTTTGCCCCATTGCCTGCAATTTCAATTCCTTCATTCACTTTCTGCTTTTGAGACTCCAGTTTCTTAGAATTATTCCTTGTGTAATGACTTCCATTGCTAATTTAGTTCTAAGTGATCCCTGGACAGCCACAACCATAAATGTGTGTAGGTGGCTGGGCAATTTGTCAGGGCTCTGCTCTAGGAGATGCTTAGTTCCAGTACTTTTATGAAGTATTTTAAATAGTTATCATCTGGTTTATGTCTGCATTATAAAGCAATCCTGAAGTATTGGTTTTTTTTCATTTTTAAGTCTAAACTTGTTGATTTCTGTTAGCAGTCCTAGTTCTCCGGCCTGCCTCAAACATTCCCATGGGGAGGTGCTGGGCTCCGAGAGCAGAGCTGGCTGTGCCCTGTGTGGTATGAGCTGCCCTGGGAGCACCCAGGGTCATGTCCATCTGGATCTGAGGGACAAGCATCCCTCTCCTGGTTGGCACACTGGTGGCTTGGCCCTCTGCACAGCCCTGGGAAGCCTGGTAGGGATTTTCCCCTTGCAGGTGCTGGTTTCACTTTCTGGCCCTCAGCAGTCACCAGACACAGAACTTTGAAAATCTGTCATTGTTGAGTTGACTTTTAAGTATTTCCTTGCTGGGGGTTTTGCGTGGATCTTGGCTGCCTGTCTTTAATAGTTTAGCAAAACACAAGCTCTTCTGGGAAATAATTTCACAATTAAGCATTTAGGAGATGGGCGCCATGCAGAGCTAACAATTTTATCTGGAGACATTTATGCAATGTTTTGCAGACTTGTTAGGACCTCTGTTCCCACAGGTCCTAAAAAATATCTGCAGTCTTTTCCCTTGTTAAGATATTTGTTTTCTCCTGTTGGTCCAAGTCCTAAGACAGAGAAAAGTGTGTTGCTAGTGACCAGCAAGAAGGATGAACTGGTGAAATAGCTGGTAAAATGGGATCCCACGTCACTTACCCAGGAAATTACACGTGGAAGGAAGGAACTCATGTTGTTACACTTTGAAAGCTCCCATCATGAGTTAAATGATATTTTCCACTCTCTCGTTGCCATTGCTGCTTTGCCATGTTGGAAGCTCAGCACGCTGGGGCATATGTGTTCCATATATGCATGCATATATATATATATATATCCCCTCATCAACTTCTCCATCTGTGAAGCATATCCTAAGAGATTTCAGAACAGCCGCTCAAATAAAGTAACAGCACAGCATCTGCCCTCCTGTTCTGAGGTTGGGGAAATCAAGTTGCCATGAAGTAGAATGATTTGCTCGAGGTTGCTTTGAGCACTCAGTATTCAGAATTGCATTTCCTATTTTCCTTGATTTTCATTAATATGGTTTCACTCTTTACTGTGTTTTAAGAGTGACACAGGATGGTCAGGGAACAGTGATTGATTCAGTCAGACTGTGAACAAAATGAAACTGTATTTGTTATATAGACAAAAATGTGATTCCTCTCTTTATTCCTCTCCTCCTCCACTGAGGCTTTAGGCTTGCTTTGAAACTTGTGTTTCTGAGGTTGGCAGCATGGTTTTTGCTGACCATGTCATCCTACACCAGAGAGCAAAGGTTTGCTGACTGAATCCATCTGTTCCCAGGCTGGTGATCTAGGAGAGGCTGACTGGGCCAGAGGGTCCAAAATGTTAGGGGTGCAATAAAGGGCCTGAATGGATAAAACCTGAGCTACAAACTAACAGACCACAATGTTAAAAAACAGACATCGTACACTTACAGGGGTGTCAATTCATGTTGTCCTAGGTTAAAAATAGATGTATTCTATTACCACCAGCTGTGGACTGTTAGCTGTTAGCTGTTATCACCTGCTAACGACCCACCCCTGATAACAGATGATGGGCCATCAAGAAGCCACCCAATGACTCATGGACTTATCTCACCCTATTGTGAGATGCTCCACCCAGGAGGGGGAAGCCGGGCATTCCCACCTGGATATAGGCTGGCCCTGGAACTGCCTAAGGGTAGCCCTGTCTACTGGGTAGCTAGAGGACAAGAGCCACCAGAGACTTTCAGTTGGACACCAGACCTTCCATCGGATCATCACTTGAACTGGATCACTTCAGTTGGACTGCTTCTGCCACCCTAATAGGGTCAGGTTGTATCTAACTTTATCTGTACCTTTTTCCTTATATTATTTTGCTTGTTTCCACCTTTTCTATAAATTTCAATCTTGACTTGTGACCTCCCACTGGTTTGTTTTCAAACCAATACACATGTTAATTGAGATCCAGCTCTTTCATGGCTTAGCATGAAATTTATTTTTTTAGTCCTTAGTGCAGACTATGAATAGATATAATCTTTGCACTGGCAAGATCGTCAGAATTTGGTTGTGTCTCTGGCATGGTTGGTATGAGGGCAAGAGGGAGTCAGGCCAGCGGGCTGGAAAGCAAGTCTGCAGGTAAAGGGTTGTATTTCCCATGGACACTGTATGGAGCAGGCACACATTAAAGCTGCAGTCTGAAGCCTGGCTGCTAGCCTCCTGGAGACCTACTGCCTGAATGAAAAACAGATTATGTGTCTCTGCTCCTCCAGGAAAGGTGGCTTTGTACAAGGTTTGCTGCTCTGTCTGCAGCGGTGTTGGGAGCGCTGCTAAAAACTGCATGTGCAGCCTGTAGAGAAAGGAGGGGGACAAAGGTCCTTGTCAGCCTCACATAATCCTCAGTTCAGTTACCCTCAAACTCCAGACGAAGAGGTAATACACCACATTTTCCTGGAGCGTGAGAAAAGCAGATCTTATATCAACACAAATGCTCAATTTGTCATGTATCTTAATGGGATATCCCTTTCGGAGTAGCCCAGCCCTCAAGCTTGTTCCAGCTGTTGAACCAGCATGTATGAAATGCCATTTTTAAAACAAACAAACACAAAGCTGCGTGTTTCCATGCATTCATATATTGACTACAGTGTTTCTCAAATGGACTTCCAGGGCAGCACCTTGGTGGGAAAACATCTGCTCATGCACATGGACCTCTAATGGTGCAAAATACACAGCTGAGACGATCCTTCTTATAATGGGGGAAGCTCTAAAGCCCACAAGAGTCAGTTGTTGGGTGTTGCAGGGGAAGGACTCGTGTAAATTGAAGTATCGATATAAGAGCTCATAGATTTTTAAGGCCAGAAAGATTGTCTCCATCTCAGACTTTGGATTGTGTCTCCTTTGAGACCTAAACAAAGAGTTAAAGCATAGTGGGCTGTGAACTTTTATTAATAACCTCATAAGGTGGTTTGTTTAAAAAAAAACCAAACCAAATAACCCTTGCCAATTATTGTGAAAGAAAGCAAGATAAAAATAAAAATCAATGAAGTTAAGTGGTTGCATACACCTTCTCTTTCTTACTCAAGTGCTGATTGTGAAATTTTACCCATTGTTTCAGCCTGCAATGGGTTTTATGAAGACAGGTGAGCCATGAAGCAAATCAAGTTTTCAGGAAGTTTGATAAACTCTACCTTTTTTAATCACCCTGCCTAGCTCTGGGTGTAAAATTTACACAGAATACAGTTTGTAGGTTCAGGGACTAAGTAATCATTTTTCCAGAGCTCTAGAGCAAGCCCAGGAGAGCTGTTAGACAGCCTAAAATAAATAAATATTGAGCCCAAGGGAGAGATGAGTATGTAATTACATGAGGTCTGGCTTTTGTGCCCTCACAGAAAGTTAATTTAAACTTTGGTTCGCTGAAAGCTCTCTGCAAGAGGCAGCACCAGAACGTCACTGCTGCTGGTGAATTTGTTTGGTGTAGCATTTTTATCTGTCTGCTTTCTGACTGAAATCCATGCAGATGAGGAAACAGCATGCTTTGGAGGGGAGGCATCGTGGGGTTTAAGTAACAGTTGGGACCATGAATGACAGGAAGGAGAAGGAGAATAAAAGGCTGGTTCTGCACAGCCTTCAGCAACTTCAGCATTTCTGTTTGCACAGCAGTTTTTGGCTAGTTGATGTTTTGCTTGTTTTTGTTTGGTGCTGATTTACGTCCTCATGCTTGGGAAAGGGTGAACATGGGATAGCTAGGGAGAGTCAGACTTCAAACGTGTTCAGTTAAACAAAGGCAAGTCAGTGGCATGATACAAGTGTTGAGGATAGAAACAAAAAGTACTTACTAGAGATGAATTGTGGGTCAGGTCTTGGGAGATGTGTTTTACCCAGTTACTCTTTACATTGTCTCACTTCATCAGGAGCTCCCTTACCCTGGGAATCCCATGTGCCTCCGTGGGGTTGCCCTTATATCAAATTCAGTAGCACATAGGGAGGTTATAAAACCCACTTTTTGTTTATTTTCAGTCTCTTTGTTTTTAAAGATCTGCTTTTAGATGTATTTGGCAATGTACAAACTGATTCCTCATAAGTCTTGTCAAAGTCTTCTGACTGCAGAAGTTAACCCAGAGCTGAAAATCTGAGTAGAGGATTCAGGGTTTTCTTTTTTTTTCTCTTTTCTTGCTGTTTTAAATCCCTCTACCTTTGCAATACTCAGGGATGGTCCAGGCATGCACAGGAGCCTCGTTGTGTTCTTTGGTCACTCCCTCCACTTCTGTTCAGCCTTCCAGTCTTTTTATATTTTGTCTACTTGAGGCAAGTAGCAGCTGTAGCTTTAGCCCAGTTGTGGAGGAGGTGGCAGTTTCTGTATATTGGATGTATAAATACTTGTGATCACTTCCCTAAACATTACAGCAAGCTATGAGTAACTGGTGTGGTGACTCATTGCTGCTGTAGCTTTTGATGCCGTGCCCAGGTCTCCCAATCTCACAGCACAGCAGAGCTTGGCTGCCACAGAAACTGCTGCAGCTCAGGAGCAGTGTCCTTGGGGCAGGGAGCCACAGCTACCCTGTGCCCCTCTGGCACGGCTGCAGTGGGGTTTGGGATTTTACTGGAGCTCCTCTAGGTCTTAGACCAGGAATAATAATCAACCAGATCTCTCTGGGCAGTCTAGGAGGGGTTACACAGAGCACACACGGCCAGGGGCTGTGAGCTGGGGTGGCTGGGGGGAAGGAGAGGAGTCCCCCCAGGCCACAAGGAACAGCTTGGTGCTGTGGCTTAGGAAGGCTGCAGTGTTTCTTGTGATAAATAAGTGCAGTGATAAGCATTGGGTCATCCTTCAGAGGTATCATGTACAGCGGTGTGCAGATGGAGCTCCACCAGGCTGATGTTATTTTGTTCCTCATGCTAATCCCATTTATCTTCTGGACAACAGAGCCTTGCAATCCTACACAGCCTTCAGAATCCCAGCTTTTGGGAATGCTACACAAGGTTTGCCTGTTATTTTTTTGCTTTAAGATGCTCAGGTTTGGAGACTTTCCAGAGATGTTCTGTACCAACAAAAGAGAAAAGGACAGTGAATCTGCTTTTCTCTTTCAGCTACTGAAGAAAAGTGGCAACAGTCCAGTACCTCAGCAATGATACTCAGAGGAGGATGTTATTTTTACCTTTTTGCATTTGCAGAATTGCCTTGGCTTTTGGAGGAGGTAGCTAAGTCATTGTAAGTAAGGGCCTCAGATCCAAACTGTACTTCTTGTACTATGTCCTTTGTCCTGGACTGTTTTTGGGTTATTGCTTATGAATTTTCTTTGCGTCTTTAGGTCTCTTTTTAAGTGCCTTTGATTGCTAATGAAACTACATTAACACCAACTACAGTGGGTTTTAACCTTAGGCTTGAATACATCCTAAATCACAGCAGAGTATCAAAAAAACTTGGTTAAAACCCTGTATCTCAACAGGACTATGCAACAAAGCTGTGGGAGATCGCTTATTTTGCCTTTTTATGGTGCAGTAAATAATTTGAAGTTGCTCTGAATTGAAGACAAAACCAGAGGAGGTGTTTGTGCTGTAAAGATACTTCTGCTTGCAGCTATTCGGTGCAGCTGCTCACTGTTGCTCTTGAAGGTGACCTGTGACCTTGGAGAAGTAGCCCCACAAAGGCACATGGTTCCACACTGGCATCCCCCTGCTTTCAGCCACAGAACCTTGGGTGGGATTTTGCACCCAAGTGCCTAAGACACCTAAGCAAACAGTGGTCTTAGAGCATTAGCTCTTCTACTCTGTATGTGAACACTCAGGACTGGAGAAGCTGAAAAGTGCGTGTTTTTCTACACAGATGCTCCTGGCCCTGGGTGTTGAAGTCTTGCTTGAATTTGCAGACTTTTAAGGCGTTAATCCTGTAGCCTCATAATTTTCTTGGATCTTTCTGCATACCTTCCTTGTTTTTATAAGTGGGGATTTTGAAAGAGGTCTTACATTGTGTTAGGCTTTGCTAGTGCCTCCTTTACCTGAAAAAACAGTACCAAGTTAAATTCAGGGTGACTCTACTGTTGCATAAAAACTTCCTTTTTAAAATGCACTTCTTCTACGAGGCACTGAACTTTAAAACACTGTACACAGGCATAGATACAAAGTATGAGGGGTTATAAGTCTGGACATAATCACTGTACATAACTGTGTAGAAATAAGGGCAGCTCCAAATGTGTTCTTCCCTGGTATGTATGGTTTGTGACTGTTCAGGATTGTTTCTGCTTCAGTTACAGTGAAATCTCTCTAGGGAAGAGACAGTGTCTTCTGCTTTTCCACTGCAGGAAGCACACCAATGTGGTCTATAAATAATAACAGTTTGTACAGTGTTTGCCTTTCACCTTCCTATTCCCTTGCAAATAAATAACTGCACTGCTGTCTTTGCAGGATTCTTTATATTAAGCGTAGGGGAAAATAGCATTATTTAGAGAAAGGTAAATTGCAGCATAAGGGCATAATATATTTAGTGTGGAAGATCACTACAGTTGTTCCTGTTTCTGGTTTCTAATGAAGACAGACTAGATTCACAGCTAGTGATTGATGGTTAATAGAAAACTGCTGCAGAAATCCTGTGGTTAAAGTGTACAATTTGCACAGATCTCTCTGGATATTTTCCAGGTTCTCACTTCAGAAGGCAGTGTTGCTTGTCTGTAATTTATTTTTCCTGATATCCCTCATTAGAACATAACCAGGTGCTTTGCAGCAAGTATCACTCATCAAGCTCATGAGCAGTGTGGAATTGTGCAGCAAACACACGACTTTGGCTCCAGAGGCTGGTGGTGACTGCAGCAGGATGCTGATCTGGGTACGGGGTGATGCCCTGCACAGACACCCCACTTTGCCTGCTCTCATGGGTCCCCCTGTTATCATCATCTTCATTGCCACCTACAGCAAAGTCACTCCCCTGCGGAGGGGAGGCCCTGGCTCTGCCAGGGGGATTCTCCCTGCCATTCAGTGAGCTGTATGGGCTGCTGCTTATAGGGAAATTCCAAGCCTGTAAGGCTTTCGTGTCAAATATCTGGGGTGAATGTGAAAGCAAATGGCTGAGTGATGAGCTTGTGTTTCCAGGCTTCTCCAGGGGGCTTGGGAGCTGAAGAGGGCTGGTAAGGGATACATCTGCCCCTTCCACATGTCGAGCTTTGAAGAGTTTGACCAAATGATATGCCCTGTATGGGCAGTACCTGAAATACTGAGAAAGTATTAGCTCATTTCCTTTTGCAATAACGCTGAAGATGGGTGGCCAAAACATCCTTTTGCATGTGGAGTTGCTGCCTTATCAGAGAAGGTAAAACTGCAGGCAGCCAGAGTGGGACTTCGGAAAGCTGACCTGGAGCTCATGGGACTTAATGCAGTTCTTGCAAAATGGCATACACTGCACAGAGAAGTGTTCCAAGGACAACTTCAGGTATTGTACACAGGCCAGCCTGTGTTTGTTCTTGCTCTCCAGGTTCTGGTCTGTCTCCATCACTTACGTAAGGAGATTATCCTCCTCAGAGAGCCAGGGTAAGTATTTATGCAAGTAATGGCACTAGATCTTCATCCCCTATTTAATGTGCAGTGCTGTCACTTGGACTTACTTTCTCACCTGTGAGAATGACAAGTAATGTGGAAATCTGTTCTCATTAGGTTCCCATGTATGTTGTGTAATGTGGCTTGCACAGTAATTTAAATGTAGATATAAATTTGGACTCCCAGGCATATTGGCTTTTGAAATCGTGAAATTGCTGCATTTCTCCCCACAAAGAGCAATCTAAACTATTAGATTACTAAAGAGTAATCTAATGTTATATCCACTAGCATTCATGGCAGCTACACAAAGCAGGAGAGAGGTATTTTGCTTCGAATTCTTGGAACAAATGTTGGGAATTAATGCTTGCAGCTCATAAATAAAATAGTTTTATTTTATAAGCAGCTTTATTCATTGGATCGAATGTCTAAAAAACACGTGAAAAAGGTAACTGGTGGCACATACCCAGTTTTCTGGGGGTGGTTTCCATTAAGATAAATGACCACATAAAAATCACAGGAAAGAAACCAAGAGAACTAAGTGACAGGAGAGAGGGTTTTTGAAGAAAGTTTGGAAGCAGTTGGAGGATTGACGTGGCTGACAGATAAGAGGGCTGCTCTAGACAGCAGAGGAAAGCGATGGGGGATGCAGTGTTATGAATAATGTTAAAATAATCTGAAGGGACAGCATGGGGAGTTGTGAGAGTTGAACTGGGAGAGGCAGAAATGTGCTTTGCATTGAAAACAGTGACCCAACTTCCACTGAGCAAATGGGAGCTTCCTGCATGTGTCCAGAAGCTGAATTGCCAGCTACCATTGATGGCAGATCAGTAGGGGGGAAAACACTGCAAAATACAGAATTCTGCTCTGATACTTATGCTTTTCTGCACTGCTAGAGCTGCATGATGTGGATAGAGGGGAGCTGGTGGCCTTTCAAACGGCACCTCTGCTCTGGTCATTAGTTGGCTGTACACAGCTGTGATAGAAAGACACACACAATAATACCAGAGATCAAATTCAGATCTGTCGGGAAGGATAAAACAAACCACTTTCCTTTCTCTTCCATCCACAATTTGGACAGCAATGAATAAAAAACCCTGGGTGTCAGGCACAGACCAAGTGAGTTGTGGTGTTTTCTTTTCTTCCTTTCCCTTATGCATGGCTAACTCCCAATTTCAAGTATTAAAAAGCAGTTTCTAGTGCATAGGATGGTATTTTCTTGCTGCTATAAAACTTGTAGTGAACTATTAAAGTGCAGCAGCTGCAGCATTTCATCCCTGAGCAGCCCACACCTCAGTGTTGGGTGAAGTGACCTGGAAAGAGAATGTGTACTTCATCTTGTTAAATTCATAAAACACCACGGGGTTTTTTTGAGAGCTGAAGTGCAACATAAGTGCAGGATCTGATTATTTTGGGAAAGATGCTGTGGCAAGTGATCCTGATGGATATTAGCTCACCTGAGGGCAAAGTGGGCTTCTTAAGGGAGAAGAGTCTGTGCAGGAGACCTTGGCGTTAGCGCTGTGGGCAGAGGTCCTGCTGTAAAACACCTGAGCTGATGATTGTGCTAAATGAAGTGCTAACTCTTGACTGGTGTAGGTGCACAGCTGCTCCCAGAAAACAAGCTTGCTCCCTGCAGAAGAATAACTACTTCATTTAGTCTTTTCCCCTCCTGAAACTCTCTGCTCCGTCCAATGCCTAGATGAAATGGGGTGACCGATAGGTAAATGTGCAGTGTGTTCATTATTTTTGTGTATCACTTCCTCTTCTCCCTTCTTGGTTGTTTGCAACTGGATGTAACATGTGAGTCCAATCCTGCCTTAGCAGATTGGAGCACCCTATGTTCTGCTGGGTTTGCCAGGCTGGCTTTAGCTGTGTTCATGTCTGTGTGATAATACAAGGGGTGGCAGTTTTTGTGTTTGCCTGAAATCAGGTTTTAGAGACTCTTTTTCTTCTCATTTACACCATTTTATTCACTTCAGCACTGGATTTTTTTTTTTTTTTAATTAGGCCTTCTTTTCTACAGAAAATATTTTGGTTTTAAAGCTGTTGTCTAACTGGCAGGAACAGAATGGCACTACCAGCTGGGAGAGGAGAAGATAAACATTTTTTGGCTCAATGAGTTTCACCTAGGAGGTTTTCAGAAAATTGCACTAATTTCCTTCTCACACCCAGTGCAGTGCACTTTGTGCTGACGCATAGCTTGAAATGGAGGTGAATGGTACCAGATGTTGGCTTGTATTATTATTAATTGTTTGTATGACAACAGCACTTGGTGACCTGGTTCAAAGTGGGTGGCACCACATGAGGCTATGCCACAGCAAAGGAGGCAGTTGGGACCTCATCTGCAGAGAAAAGGAGGGGGATGAGGATGACAAGGGTCACAGAAATCTCAAGATGTGACTTGCCCCAGGTCATCAGCGGGACTGGGAATCGATATCAATTCTCATGAAACTTGACAGAAACAGTAGGTAGGTGATAACAGTTTTGTCACTTAATCCCACTGCAGTGCATTGGTTTATAGGTTCATAAAGTGACCGATCAGTTTGATCCTCTTTACAGGTTCAATATCTTTAATCTCAGGGTCTGTGAGCTTATGGGGAAAGCTGGAAATGGAACAGGAAAGTGACAGTCACTTGAATTTGTCCTAATCCCACAGGTTACGGTAAATCAGTGGTGGAAGCATATTGCCCATCACAGTGCCATGCATGACTGATCAGCTCTGTCCTTCAAATGCTATTAGCTTCAGGCTGGTTAATCTGTATTCCTGTATGTTGGACACAAAGCAGGGCTGGCTGAGGGATTAGGGGAAAATTAAGTATTTGTTCTCTAATCCTGAATGTTTATAAATCAGTATTAATTACTTAAGGTGCTTTTAGAGAGTTTACATCCCAGTTCTTCTAATAATTTCATGATCCATCTGGCTAATAAAAATACTTAATTGCAAGAAAAGAAATAAAATCTGTGGCTGTCAAGTGTAAGCATGCAGATCCTGCACTTAATGGGGACTAATTGCTGTTATTATGGATTCTGATAAACTAGAATTAATAGTGGGGGTAGCCACATGCCACATCACTGTGTGTAAACTGCTGCAGAGATTGGGCCCCGTCCTGGGAGACAGAAAAAAGCTGAACCCAGGCCAGTGGAGCCCTTCTCGTTTCTAAGAGTAAATGTATGCCTTTGGTGCTTGTAAGGGGATTTTGGGGGTGGCATTTTGGGGCTGGGGTGTGTGAGAGACTGAAAAGGTTGATGCCTCTAGACACTTGGAGGTGCATGTGTGTGGGGGAGGGGGCAGGTCAGGCCTGGGTTTGGTGTTTTGGGGGTAGGGGAGTTGAGTAATGAGCATGGGAATAGCGATGGGAACCCAGTATCCTGCGGGGTTTGTGGCGGGCTGGCAGGGGCACTCCAGGCACTGTGCTGTAGTGCTGAGGCATGGCTGTGTGGGGAGACAAAGACACACATTGTCTTCAAAGGATCATCTTTCCACTGATAAGGACAATGGTCTCAAAGCAAAGAAAAGGGGGTTTGACTGGAGCAGGAAATCTTGCACTAGGCATTAGCAGGGCTATTGATTGCCCTAGATTCAGCATTTAATCCTTCCTTTAATCACAAATCAATTCCACTGTGTCTTTGAGGTTTTTAAACTTTGCATCCAAATGCTTCAGACTTCAGAAAGGCAGTGTATCCTGTGCAGGGCTTTGGGGACCCACAGCCCACCAACACCCTGGCATTGCTGCCGCGTTGGGGCAACCAGAAAAGAGATATTTGGGGCAAGTGAATCTCTCAGGCCCTGCTATGTTTGTATCTTTATCTTGGAAGGAAGGAGGCCTTTCTAATACTTTGTCTCCTAAAGTCCTTCATCAGCTTGCAATTTTGTTAGAAAGAGAATTTGTTTTTCCTTCCTTTGATCTGTGTGCAGCTCACAGAATAGATTGTCTGACAGGGGTTACACTCCTGTCTGCCTGACACTCAATTTTCTGTATTGCAATCATAGACTCATTTAGGTTGGAAAAGACCTCTAAAATCGTCGAGTCCGACCACTAAACCCATCACTGCCAAGCCCCCCACTAAACCCTGTCCCTAAGCAGCACAGCCCTTGCATTTAGCTCCAAAACTTAGCTTTTGGGCCTGCTGAGAAGCAAAAGGACTGGAAAATAGCATGGATATGTATGAATGAACATGGCATACCACCATGATTCAATCAGCCTCCTGTTTCTGCCCCAGCCTTTCTTGGCGTTAAGACACAACCTTTGTAATTTACAGGGAAGTGGTGTGGTTGAGCCTGGCTCCCTGTTTACATCCTGCTGGCTGCACATCTGCCACCAGCAGAGCACCTACAGGTTTTTAGGGTGCAGTGCCTCAGCCTGCCGACAGCTGGCTTTTAGGACCCTCCTTCCAGTGGGTTGCTTAGCTAGGAGCCATTGCTCCCACACCAGTCGAAACGGAAGGGAATTGGTTGTGCATATATGTCACAGAAGTGCTTTTTAACAGCTAAATAATAATCTCCACACGAAAAAGAAAACAAAAGGGTCTGAGAGAAGAAAGAATTTCAAAGCTTTGGTGGTTCTTGTTCTTAATTAAACGTGTTTTGTCATAATGTTTTGGGGTGTAAGTTTGAATGGAAGAGCACTACACAAAGAACTGAAGCTCAAGGCTTCTGAATGGAATGACTTTTTTATTTTTTAATTATTTTTCAATTATAGCTACATTTTTCTCTTGAACTGTTAGAGTTGCTCAGTGGGACAGCTGAATTGGTGGCCAAAGCCCCAGGTCTACAGCAGTGTCTTAAACAACTCCTGAGGGTGTCCCTGCCTTCCATCACTCCGTAGCACAAATGCTTTGTGTGATCATTGCACTGTCAGTCTCATTTGAGGCCTCCTTCAGACCCGCTTCTATTCATTATGTTCACATGAGGAGTTTTCAACAATGGTGAAATCTATCAGCCTACCTGCAGAAGGAGACAGGGGAGGAAGGGCATGTGATGACTATGTGGGTGTTAAGAAGTGCTGTTTGGTTGGGTTTTTACTGCCATGGCTGACAATAGCACATCACTCACAAGCGGAATGGCCACTGCTGACTTAGAGTTGCCCCATTGTAGTAAAACTCCAGAAATGTCACACTGCTTCACGCCATTGTGTTTATGTTTATGCCACATCTATTTGGTGAATAATTTATCACCTGCTTTTAAAATCTCCCTCTAGTCTCTGCCACCACAGAGGCAGGCATCCTGTTTATTGGGCAAACAGGAGTGTTCCTAGTAAAATTATATTGGAGATAACACATCAGTGGAAGGAGAATTATAGGTGGGTTTGGGAGACTTTACCAGGTGGATTTTTTAGCTGGTGGAATTTGGACTGCTCTCCCTCAGTTATAAAACAAGATCTTAGCTGACGGTCCACATTCTCTGAGAATCAAAGGCCTTACTGGGACTGTAGTGTTACTTTTGGTTTACTTCTTTTCTGGTTTAGTTTTAAAGAAGGTTACCATATCTGTCTTGTATTAGGCTATGAAATAGTCTTTAAATGTCAGTCTTGGAATCACTGAATATGTCCCAGCATTTTCTCATTTTCCACTTCTTTGACAATTGTGCCTGGACTTGCCATATCACAGTGGCTGGCACAGGGGACACCCAAGTTGGGAATGAGTGGTTTTTGACATGGGCAGGTTGTATTGTACTTGACATGGGACTTTTTTTCTTTTGTTGGGGTTTTTCTATGCAACAAATACTTTTTTTAACGTGCCAGTGTTCCTATCAGCTGTTGCTCCCTGAACAAGTTCAGGTTCTGTCCCTGAACCCCTGAGAAGGTGATTCTTTCAGTACCTAACCCTGAGTCAAGTTCAACAGGATTTGGTCATGGCTGTAGTGAGTTTGATACCGTCTAATCCTAAAGATTACTGCCAGCACAGTCACCTCACCAGGGTGATTTTAAAAAATACGAAATTGACCCTAAATATTCTCATGTAGGTCAAGGCTTTGCATTCAGTAATGGTTTGTCCTTTTCCTCCTGAGCTCCCTCCAGTATTGTTTTGATATTGGACAGGTTGCTGGAGCAGAAAGTGAGCTTGGAGTATAGGCTATTCCTGACACAAAAATAAACACACAAGATTGGAAAAAAGAAACCATCTTTAGAGATTAACCAAAGAAAGAATGTGAAGGGTGATGAATGATGGAAGGTATGAAAGGCTGGTTTTCAGCCTCCGGATTACTCTACGAGCATGTGGTACCATGAGAGAAGCAATGTGATCTATGAAAATAAAAACATTGACTATCTTAGCTGGAGACTTCCCTTGTGTAGCAGAAAGCTAAGGGCGCCAAATCCTGTTAAATTTTAATGAGATTTTAGATACAACTCCTTGTGTGTCACTGCTTGAAAAACAGCACTTGAGACTGATAACAGCAGAGGGACTGTGAGCTCACACCTGCAGCCCAGTGTGTGGCCTTCAGAGCTGAAATATTGGCCACTCTGGAAGGCGATTCGGTCGGGAGTGCTGGGAAGCAGTTCCTTTGCCTGAGCCATCAAAGCTGCTCTGCAGTTGCTTTTGCTGCTTCTGAGCCTTGTGAGCTTACAGGGCATGTGGGGCCTTCACCACGAGAAGGGGAGGACTAGCAGAGCTGCTGTCCTTCCCTAGCCACCGCTGTTTGCCAGCCTTCTGTTCCCCAGAAGCCCTGGAGCGAAGTGGGAAGGAGGTGTGGAACCCTAATTGTATGTGAGCAGAAGAGTGAAACTTTGGGGTTTGTTTTACTCCTGTAATCATAGCTTGGCCAACAGGTGCTATTTCAGGTTTTGTTCTTGTTCATGGGCGGTGGAGAGATGTGATCCTGCACACCTCCTTTTCTGTTTTGGGCACGTTTTCTTTTCTATACTATTTTTGTACCAGGCCCATCCCTTGTTCTGGTGGTTGCAGGAAGTGGAAATGTTCCTTCAATCTTCAGGTATAACGAGCAGCATAAGAACAACAACATCATTCAAGTGGATGAGATTTGTGAAAACACCTCTATTTTTAATAATTTTTGCAAGCAAGCTTTCATGAGGACTGAGAGGAAGGAGAAGGGGGATAAGAAAGCTAAACTATCTTAAAACATGACTTTAAAAGCTTTAAAGTACCAGTACTTACTAATTCCTTTGGCATGTATTAGAATAATATTAATCCTGATAAACCAAATTGGTATTAGTGCAGATGTCATAAGCACTTCTGCAGGCATTCAGCTGTAATTTTGCATCAATTAACTAGACCATTATTTAAAAGTGTTATTTTCATACCTTAAATCTTCTAGCATGTCCTCAGGCAGTTGCTGGAGCTGCTGTTAGCTTCTCTTATCACTCTCCATTTTTCTTTCTAGCTGTTGCTCCTGCTGTCCTTTGCTTGACAGTGCCAGCTCCGTGCAGCCACAGGACTCCTCAGGGTGCTTGGCAGTGCAGTCTCACGTTCTGCTTAACCTAACTGAGCTGCAGGAAGCTGCTGCAAGGGACAGTCCTGCCTTTTTCTACACCCCCTCCTGACACTCTTTTTCCATCTAACACTTCAGAGGTAGGATTTTGAAGCTTAGCGATTATTTGTTGGGTTTGTGACCTTCAGCACATGCTCTGAGCCACACAGCTGCTGATCCGCGCAGTGCCGAGCTCCTGGTTGTGTAGGCACCACCCAGGAATGTGGCACTTGTTCCCATCCCCGCTTGGAGCTGTGTGGAGATGCTGGCTCAGGTGCTGGCAGCTCTGCAGCCATGCGAGCACCCCGCTGTAAGGGACTGTGTGGCCTTGTCACAGCACTGTGACAAAACAGCTGCTTGCTCAGGAGCTGCTAGGGGAATGCCTGTGCCTCCAACTGCACAACAGACAGGATGATTGCTCATTTTATCTCCCTGTTCCTGGGGAATGCCCTGAAAACCGCTTATGCCTCCAAAGATTGACTCTTAACCATGTGGATGGGCAATGCCCAGTTCAGCAAAGCATTTCTATACATTTCTGTAGCACAGCTTTTTATGTAGAATCTGATACTGGAGAGTGGAACAACCTTTTCCCCGACATGATGTGTAGGAGCTAACCCAGTCAGTCACTGCTGTGAAGTAGAAAAAGTCCAGTGTTTTTCATGGAGTCGTTTGGGAAGTGTTAGTAGGTGTTTTCATCTCAAGGAGCAATAGCTGCTGCCTTGCTCTTTCCCCTGGTAAGGGCTGTCTCTGCTTATGCATAGGGCAACAGGGCCAGTATGTGCTGCAGAGGGCAGAGGGCCCTCCAGGCACCTTCCCTGGCCTTGGATCCGTCTTCATGAGACTCAGGATGCTTCCCAAGGAGCCTGATGAACAAGCTCCCAGTGGCCTGGCAATGCTCACCCAGCCAGTGAGCTGTGTTCCAGCTCACATGCAGCATGTCAGGACAGGCAAAATTCCCTTTTGTAAAGAGTGCTGTTAACAAATGCATTCTTTAATCTCTGCCTCCAGTTTCTCATTTACTCCCTCTGGAAGACAAATATGTGTGTCCTCTGCCAATGACCTATAGGATCTACATTAGTGCCTGCAGAAGGCAGGGAAATGGCTTTGTAGAAGCATCAGCCTTTGAGTCTGGCCCTTACCCATGGGGACAGACCTCTCTCTGTCTCACTTGTTTGTCGCAGTGTTTCTGTTTGCATTGTTCTGTCATGATACAGAGACACATATTTTGGACTGAAGAGTTTTATGGTATCTCTTCCCCCAGCTTTATGGTCTTTGCAGTCTTTGTGCTCTTTCTGAGTGTGCCAGCCAAAGGCCATAAGCAGGGCTAGGTTGGCTGGGGAGGTAATAACTCCTGTTAAAACCAGCTGATAAATTGAGACAATCTGGATCCTAATCTTTTCCTTGGATAGAAAGCAGGAGCTCCTCACCTCACCCACAGTGTTACTACATTAAGCAATTTTTCTGCAGACCAACAGAGGCTTGAGTGTGAGCAGATCATGGCAAATCTGCAAATTCAGAATTTCTGAAGCAATTGGGAAATCACTGTCAAAACCTCCCGAGTTCAGTAGAACTGCCAAAGTCACTGAATTCATACAGGTGCTGTACTGCAGTGTGTTTTTGGTTTTGTACAAGATGGTTTTGGGATATTGGTGTGGATTTGAGCAAACAAAGAGCTCTGAAGTCACTTCTAGAGTATGGAAATACCCATTTACTAATGGGAGAACATTTATTACCAAACATCCACATCATCTTTACTCCTTTCAGTAATAAAATTCACGGGAGAGCAATCAAACAAACCTGTAAATGAAAGTTTATAACTCCAGTAAGTCTCTGATTTTTAACTGCAGTAAAGATGATGGGGTTTATGTCACAATTGGATTTTCCCCACACACTCCCCAGTTCCCTCCTTCATCCCAGATACATAGGCACTAATTGTAGGTCTCCCTCCTCCTTCTCCTGTTCCACAAGCACTTCTCTCTCAAACTAGATCAGAGTAAGTAGCATTCTTAATTTGTACTTAGCTTAATTTATGGGTTCACTTTTAGACTTAAGGGAAGACCTGTGACCATGAAGTCCGTCATCTTCCATCAGTCTGATAATGATACCTCTCCCTATGGTGTATTCCTGCATTTAGTTATGTTTCACTTAGGGCCAGTGTTACGACTTTTATATGACATACTTTTTCCCTTTTAAGCAATCAGAATTCTTTAAAGTGTTTTTCAATTCTGCTTTAACAAAGCAGATGATTGGTATGTCCTGATGATTCTCTTCGCTCTTGTTCCTGTCTGTCCCTGTTCAACAATGTCACTTGCTGTCGGTCACTGTTTAACCTCAGGGCTGTTCATCGGGCTGAGACTTTGATTTGCCATCTGGTTGCTGCATTTGACTGCGCTTTCTGCACAGTGATGTGGCCTGAGATGCCTGAAAAAGATGGCCTTTTGTGTTGTTTTGCATCGGTATCTAATCAGTCATTAAGTAATTAAACCCTTGTGACCAGTGCGATGGGTTTTATTTATGTGCTTCTCCTTGGCTTTCATACAAGCTTCTGTGATGAGTTTGCTTGAAGTATTTTAGGGTTTTTTTGCAGCCCAGCAGTGTCCCATCAGTGGTGTCATCCCTCCATCTCCCTGCCACTGAAGTTGCTCCTCTTGGACATGTGCAGCCAGAAACGAGCTGACGTCACACCTTGTGAAGATTTCATTGCAGAAGAGTCATTACCTTCCATCTTGTGTCTTTGTGCAAATCAAAGAGCTGCAAGTCCCAGCAAGTGAGGTCTCAGGGAGTGAGGTTTGGTTTAAGGCTCACATAAAGCCAAATTGGCTAGTCTGGCTGGTTTTCTTCTGCAAATTGAATCAGGAGTCTTGCTGGACATCAAACCAGAGCAGCCACTGCTCTTTGGCTGACTCGCTTGGATCAAGATGCTGCTGGGCTTCTTGCTGCTGCCTGTAGGGGCTGGAACAGGAGCTGCCAGTGTAACTCCTGCTTTCTGAGTGTAGAAAATTGACACAGTGAAACCCTGGGAGCTGATATTAGCTCTGAGATCTCCTGTGATAGCAACTGCCCTGACTGTAACCATTGGTTATGGCCTTCAGAAATCCTGAAGTAGCACAAGGGATCGAGAGGTCAAACCCGTGCATTTATGAGGGCAAAGTGTGCAAGAAAATCAGTGTTTTATATAAAGAAATCACTAAGGCATAGGGTGCAGAATTAAGGGATTTCCTAGTTGTATTGTTTGTAAGCAGAATTGATCTTCTATTCAATATCTGGTACATGTAGTCAGCTAAGATGTATTTATTTATTTTGACATTGGGCACAGGCTGTAATGCTCCCTGGAGACGTTCAGCTGTCTCTTGATCTGCTCAGGTTTGGATATTGGTGTCACTGTGGTTTCTAAGTACCTTCCAACCATGTGTTAAGCATTATGACTTAGCATATGTTTCATTTAATGTCTCCTCTGATGCTTCAGGATCATACTGGTTTGGGTATGTTCTGCTAGTTAAGCTTTTTTTTTGTTTTTACTTTTCTCATTTTTTAATGAGCTACACATGTGGCCATTTAAGCCAGTAGAATTTGACCAGGTGCCTCAGCAGTGTCAATCTTTGCTGTGCATTTGGCGAATAGCTATTCCTACCAGTTAATCCCAAGGGATGCCGAATGTCCACAACTCCTAACTTCAAGAATAGGCAGTGGGTGCTTGACTCTCAAACACAGTTCCCAAACTTTACACCACCCCACAGCCCATTTGCTGAGATGCTCTCATTATGCAGCATTCATGATATGTAAAACTCATATTGTTCTGAGAGCTCGTTACAGTTCATTGAGATGAAACCAGCTGTGAGTTTTTACCTTTGAAGGACTCCTGGGATGCCTATTCTATTCATCAAATGAGCAGTGCTGTACTTTTCTCATTTTGTAAACAGTGCTGTAACACAGACTGCAGCTTGAAAATGCTGGGGACAAGGAGCGGTGTCGTGGTCCTGTCTATGTCTCAGTTCAGCTGTTTGCTTACGTTGTTTCTTTACACAAGTCCAACAGCTTTCAAAGTTCAGCTGCTGGAGGTTCTGCAAACAAACAGTCATAAACTCTGCTCAGCCTTTTGTATTAGAGATTGCAGAGTTTGAAGTTGAGTTTCAGCTGCTTGTGTTACAGTGTCAGAATAGATAATGTCAGAAGAAAATAATCTCTTCCTGATAAAATTTGCTGCCTCATTGATACTCGGCTTGAAATAGAAGATTACAGGAAACTGTGCAGGTCTGTGTTGGAACACGCTTGCAATCAGATGTCTGTGTTGAGGGAGAGACCGTGAGTGGGTGTGGGTCGCTCCACCTCTTGCTGGCTGTTGTGATATGGAGGTTGCAACTTGTTAATTTAGGGAAGATCACTGAATTGTCAGCTATCTGTGGTTGTTCTTGCTCCAGCTGAGTGTGATCCTCATTGCAGAGTGAACGTCACTGCCACGTCTTCTCTCAAAGCACCCTGGAGTCATTCTTGCACCTATTACTTACTGAAGAAATAGGTGGTGCTTGCCCCCAGCCAGCCCCTGTGACTGGGCTGGTCCATGCCAGCAGGGAGGAGGGCTGGGGGATGGAGAAATGCCCAGGAGAGCAGCACAGGCAGGCAGGGTGCTGGGATGAAAGCATGGGGGTCTGCAGGCAAGGCTCTTCCTCAAGCATTTGCTTAGAGGCATTGAAAGAAGGAGGGGATTTGATGGGAAGCTGGTGTGTACAAGCAGGGAAGGACAGTACCAGCGCTGAGGGGCAGATGCAGTGCAGTGATGGGGAGCCCGTTTATGTCTTGGTTATGATGCAAAGCCATGAGTGTTTTCTCTCGGCTCCCTAGCTGTGTAAACAGACTGTGAGGTTTCTCTAGAGGCAGCTTAGTTCCAGTCTGTGGTTGGTGCTTACTCACGGGGCGCTCCAGGGGGATGCTGAATTTCACTCAGTGATTTTCCTCCTGGTTTGTGAACCAGATTGGGGTCATCATGTAAAGGGCCTGAAGATGATAGCTGATGCTGAATTACATGAAGGGGTCTGGACGGCCACAAGATCTGTACCTGCTCGACTGCTTCTCTGAGCCCATCACGTACTGGCACAGAATTTAACTGAAAATGAGCTCTGGGGTGGAGAATTTGCTCTTCAGTCTCCTTACAGAAATGAAGCACAGACAAATCTCTGCAGGGGGAGATTTTATAATTAAATAGCTAAGACTTAGCTCCTGCTGTCTTTACACAGATTAATTTATGTTTTGAAAATCTCAAATGACTTGCAGCTATTAGGTAGAAATCCCCTCCCTGGAGCTCTGACTTGCACCTTTCTGTGTCAATCCTAAGGTATCTGCTTAAATGCATCAGTACATCAGCTAAACAGACACTACCTGTGGGAATGTCCAGCCACAGGGAGTTCTGCCTTTTGGTCTCTCCAGGGGTCTGAGAGAGCTTGGCTGTGTAGGCACTGTAGTAGCTCCACAGTTAAGGCAGGAGTTCCTCTCTGCACCACCTAAAAATGCATTCAGAAACACGTGCCGTGAGAACAAGAGTGCAGGAGGGAGGAGAGGGACTAATTAATCATCTTCTGCTTGGGACACCACCACTGGCATAAAACTGTCCCAGACATGGGAGGAACCCATAGCTCCTCCTCAGGGACTACTGGTCCCAGTTTCCCGTGGTCCCATCAGTGTTGTGAGCTGCACATTTCACATCAAGTCATTTAGTCAGTGTGTCCTGGATTGATCTCTTTTCAATTAGTGGTTTTTAACAGCTCAAACCCAGACACCTCCTGTTTGAGTTGTGCTTGGCTTTGCCATGTAGACGCTGGAATTTGGTTCAGTTTAGCATTGTTAACCATGGATGTGCTTTATTTATTCAAAAGATGCAATCTAAAGAATGCACTTCAACTAGTTTATTGGTTTTTTTCTCTTCCCTTTTGGTTTGGATTTCTGGTTTAGGTGCTATAAAAAGATCTCAACTCATATTTAATTAGAACATGTTTTATTTTGGAGAGGTCATGAAGTGCCATTCCTTAATATGACAATACTGTTAATTAGGCAAAAGTCCTGTTACAGGTGCCTTGTTAAGGGAGGCCTTTATTGTCAGAGTAAAGAGCAGTCATGAGAATTTGCTGGGTTTTACATAAAGTGGCAATATCCATGTGCCTGGAGGCTGGCAGAGCACAAGGCACACAGAGCAGTCCAGATTAATTTTTATGTGTGCTTCCCTGTGTGACGATAGCTTTGTCACAGTCCTGTTGCAGTTGAGCTCTGAAGGGGAAATTTTTGCACTCTGCTGCTATGCACAGATCCCAGCACTGATGGGTTGTGAGGAGTGTTTGGTTGCCAAGAGTGGGGTTTTGTGAGAAGTTTGACTCCAATTAAAAACACACAACCTCACACAATAGAAAACAAAACCTCTTCATGATAAAGGGGAAGAGATAAAAGATACAACGCAAAGCATTAAACTGCGGAAGGCACATACAAAAGATGTGTATAATACATAAAATGTTATGGTGGTTTGAATTGTTTTACAGTAAGTCTTGAGTGCTTCAGTTGTTTTCAGGGTCTTGAAGGGGTGAATTTCTTTTTTGAGGTTTAGGTTTGCTTTTTTTGGGGGGGATCAGACTTTCTGAAATACCTGACTATCTAAGGACATCTCTTGGTGGTCTCCTCTGGACTCATTCGAGAAAAACTGCTGAGGAATTAACAGAGCCAAGCAACAGGTTTCAAGCTGATGGGCTCAGGCTTTGGTCCAGGTGCCTCTTGCCTCCTGCGTCTCTCAGGGACATGGTTTGGTGGTGAACACAGTGGTGCTGCGTTAACAGTTGGAGCTGATGACCTCAGCAGTCTTTTCCAGCCTTAACAATTCTGTGATTCTCTGTCAGGTGCTGATGCTGTAGTGCCTGAGAGGTGACAGGGTGGCCTGATGGGGACATGGTCCCTTCAAGCAGCAATGTGTCACCATCACCATGGAACTGTGCAGGCACATGGCCACTCTCTGGCCTTAGAAGAAGCCTTTGTGGGGAGGTGGCAGCTGCTCCATTCTGTTTGTGCTCACCTCCATTAGTCCTGCCTGAATTCTCTGCAAGGCCTAGTCTAAACCAGGGTGGTTTGATGTCCTTTTGAAGAATTGGCAAAAACACTCGCCTATGGCACCTCCTGCTGATTGTGTCTGTTTACTGATTAGAGAAATTTTCATTATATTCCTTTGGTTTTGATCACTGCAATCAAGTGAGGATAATTTTCAAAAGAAAGAGCAGCTTTATGCACTGCAGAACAAATAATGAGAGACTACTAGATGGGAATAATGGTAGAAAAGATAAGTTTTTGGGGAAAAAAAGGATTCAGGAACTAAGTACATATAATGAAAGCTATCTTTCAGAACTCTCTGACACAGCCCTAAATGAAAGTCTTCATCCGGCATATGAAGTAGGCAAGAATTTAATGTAAAAGCTCATAGAGAAATTGAGGTGGACTTCAGATTGTGTGCCTAGATGTGACATTCTCCCTTCATTCATTCAAACTTCCTTTTATTCCTGTGTGATCCTATCATGAGTACTGCTGAAGTGGGATCTGCCCACACAGCATATTGCAGCTTTGGTGCCGAAGGCAGTGTCAGCATCCATCCACTTTCTGAGTTTGGTTGGGACATGGGGGAATCCCTTCCCTTTTGGGTAGCAGATGTCAGTCTCCTACTCTCCCACAGCTCCCAAAAGTGAACTATGCCTGGCTCGTGTGGAGTACAGCACGAAGGGAAGGGTCTCCCCTGCAAGCACAGGATGATAAATAAGCAGAAGAGTTTAAACTCCCTTGAACAGCATTAGCCGTAGCTCTGCTCCCAGAGTAACAAATGCCAGATCAGGTTTCACTGTCTCCTCTCATGTTTTACATCACCTTTGAAATGAGTGCTTTGGTCAAGAGCAGCCAGTGCTTCCATCTTCAGCTGCAGGGTTCCTCTGGCTCTGAGCAGGACTTGGCAGTGTGTGGGGCTCAGGTGACTGTCCTCACTGAAGCTCAGGAGCTGTTGGTAGTGCAGTGCTGTTGGGCTCTGTAAAAGCCTGTTAGCAGGGAGAGGAGGAGCCAGGATTACTGGTGCTGAACAGAGATGCAGTGGTGGCCTTTTTCAAGTTCTTGCCTTCGGATTGCTTCCTGCACTGGGCACCTGGCACCCAAAGGCACTGCTGGAATAGCAGTGGATTTTAAACTACTGCTGCTTGCTGAGGTGCATGTGCTCTCCTGTGGAAGAGAGAGGTCATACTTTGGGAAGGAGGACAACCTCTGTAAATGAGGAGAGTGAGCAGGCTGCAGGCCAGGATAAATATTTGAGTGCTGGTCACCTGCCTCACCTGGTCATTTTCCCCTGCAGCCTGGCTGGTACCAGCACTATGACAGTGCCTCCCTCTCGCCACAGGGCCTGCAGGTACCTCCTGACATCACCTCTGGAACCAGCAGTCCAGGTCAAACTCTGCTCCCAGCAATCAGTCTGTCCCAGAGATCACCCTCCGCAGGGTTGTGTGGGAAGGGCAGGGCTGGTGGGAGCAGGTGGGAGCTGAGGTGCAGCCTGGGCACCAGGACACAGAGTACTGGGAGTGTGACTCATTCTGTCTGTTCCAGGACCTTTGCCCGGCTGCTTCTAAGCACAGGGGACTCCCTGGGGCTGGTGCCAGGCTGGAGCAGCCCTGGTGTGCTGCCTTTAATTGTGAGTGCCAGGCAGGCTGTTACACAGCCGGAGCGTATAACAGGTTGTAGTCCCTGATGGGTCTGTTGGCAGTCTGCAAACCACTGGCTTGTTGGATGATCTCAGCTACCCACGGAGACAGCTGTTTTTGGAAATGAGAGAAGACGTGGAGAGTTGTGGTGTCCCCAGTGACACATCCAGCTCAGAGCTTGCACCAGAGCTGTGAACTTGGGGTGGGTGCTGGCCTCCAACACTGCAAGAGAACAGAAGCTTGTGACATGAGATGTTGCCAGATGCACGTGCAAGATGTCACAGCTTTGCTCAGAACATCATGCTACAGTCCCACCAGCTCCAGTTTGGTTTTGACAGCTCATAAAGGGTTGCCACAGCTTTTGTCTGGAGAACAGCATGCTCATAGCTGTTGTGGTAATGGTGGGTGGCAGAGTTCCTCACTCACCCCCACCCAACCCTGCTGGAGAGCTGGGATGCCTCTGGCCCTGCTCATGGTCTGCATCTGGTTCTGGTGAGATTCCTGGAGCAGAGCTGAGGCACTGCCTGGTTCTGCCTCACCTCTGGAGAGCAAGGGTCAATCCCTGCATGCTTGTGCTTCTCCCCAAAGCCAGCCAGGGCTGGGCCTTCATTGTGCGGGTCTTCCAGGAAAAGGTCCCCTCCTCCATGGGAGAGGAAGGGGAGAAAAGGGGGATTGCTGTCTTTTTTTGGATGGACAAATGCAGCCTGATGAAAGGAGCCACGTCCCCAGTGCCCACAGTCAGCCTGTGGGAGCACTGCCCAGCATAGGTCTTGAGGGCTATCAAGTCTCCTGTGCCTGCCCTCAGGAAAAACCCCACCATTGCAGCATTTCGGCAGAGGTCTGAGTGCTCTGCCAGCCCCGCTATGATTTATAAGCTGTTTTGTGGGTGCAAAATTGCAGATGGATGCATATTATAACTACGCTAGAAACAGTGTTTTCTGGAATGGCCTTTGGCTGCAGTGCTGGGTGGAAAGCCCTCCAAGTGCTGCAGGCTAGCTCAAAGAGACAGGGGTGAGCTTGTGGCAGATGGGCCTCATTCCGCAGCGCGATGCTTGCTCGTGTGGGACCTCGCTGGCCCAGGCAGGCTTCCCCTTCCCTCCCAAGGGGCCAGCTGCACCTTAGAAGACACACTGTGTGCCCTGCAAAATCAAAAGGAAAAGGCAGAATTCGTACCTGCAGGGTTTAGGAGTGGGGTTGGATTTCCCCCCACCCTTGTAACAAATCATGCCCTGAAGTGGTGAGGCCTGGGCTAAAATTACCTGTGATCTTAATGACTTGAAGTTTTAAAAACTAAATTTTAGCAGCAATTGATGTGGCAGGTGTAGTTTCTTCAAATAAGAGATGATGAAAAGTAAAGAAGGAGGAATAGATTATTGTTTTTATTAAAGGTATTAAAGAGGAATAAATTCTTCCCATGAACAGGCTTTCTTTGCTTATTCCCATCCTCTAAATAAATCATTGCCATGGTGTCAGTTAATGCTGCTTGGGGATCTTGCTCAGGAATGTTTTAGATTGGAAGAAAGAAATTCATATCATAAAACAAACTGTGTCTGCGATCACCATAAGGTTTACTGTAGTTTAGAGAAAGTAAAATATTTACCATCTGATTCACATAATAGGTAAGATAAAGATTGAATACTAAAGTGGGGAGAATAGCCCAAGGGCACAAGCCACTCCTACCAATACCAGCCGGGATTAATGAGCAGCTTTCAGCTCCTACACGGTTTGCTTTGCTTTGTACTTAAAAGTCTTTGCTGCCTTAACTTCAGACTATAATTAGATTGACTGGAAAACTGAATTATCTGCAAAGAACTGCTCAGATCACAAATGAGGTGCATGAACTTTAGGTGTCCACCCTAAACGTGTGTCACCTTCAACAAGCAGCAAAATGATTCCAGCATTTAATAAAATAAAAGCAGGATGTGTCTTAGGAAGTTGGGCATAAAGATACAGCAGCATTAGTCTAGAGAAGGACAGAGTGTCATGGCTTCTTCAGCATGACAGTCCTTAATAAATGGCTTTGATAAGGTACTTGGGTGGCAGCATGACTCAAAGAATAGTGTTTACCTACCTGAAATTGGTGCACTTGCTATGAGGATAAATAGATTTCATTGAGCATTGTTCTTTGAACTTAATTAAGCAACAGAAACTCTACTTTCTAGTTGTGTAAGAACAGTTTTGGTGATGATCTCGGTTTCCTTTTAATGAGCCTGTTTTTTTATCTTACCTTTCTGAATGTGGAGGGTCTGAGCAGCCCTGGCTCTGGCACTGTCACTAAAGGCATCTGATGCTGCTCAGCAGCTCAGGAAGATGGACCTGTAATGGGTGTGTTCTGGAAACTTTGCAGACATCTTGTCTTGGTTTGAAAGACAGGTGTCTGTCAAGGAAGGCAGTAACCTCCCCTGAAATGGAAAAATGCAATCCTCCTTCCCTCCAAATTATTATAAATTTGAAATGAAGGAGCTTTCAGGCAAAGATGTGAGGAATAGGAATAACAGTCCTTTACTTATATATATATATATAAAAATATAAACCAACACAAGCAGACAGCAATAACTGACAATGACAGCTAACAGAACCCCACCCACTGTGCACCGGCGAGCAGGGCGGGTGCGATGGTTCCCCCGCGGCTGCAGGGGGCGCTCCGGAGCGAGCTCGGCCCTCACAAGGCAATGGCGACTCCCGGGAAGGGTCCCGGGAAGGAATGGGAC
>VXAC01006443.1:0-174467 GCA_013399225.1 Rhipidura dahli | reverse complement strand
AGAGGGGCAGCCTCCTTGGCCTTTCCCTTTGTTCTCGTAAGCACCCAGCCATCGTTCTCTGCGACACACCCAGGGAAAAATTCCTCAAGGGAAAAAGAAAAGAACACAAAAAGGAGAACTTTCAAACCTCAACACATCTCTAGACACTGAACTGTAGTGCTGAACTCCCACGAGCTCTGGGGAAAGGAGGGGAGCTGGAGGTAACTCAAGTAAATGTCCAGAGCAGTCCATCTTGCAAACCATGATGCCTAGGGAAGCTTTGCCCACAAGTAATCCAGTTTCTGTTTGAAATGAGCTTGAGTCAGCTGCAGAGCTGCAGTCTGCCCTGGCTTTCCTCTGACAGCAAACCAGAGGGGACCACCAACCTTTTAAGCCCACACTTCATGTTCCCCGTCCCCTCTGCCAGCACCACAAATTGTAGAAGTGAGTGAGAAATTATTTATTGATAAAAACCCTCTTTTTGTGGGGTAAGTTGTCAAAGGGGAAGCTGAAAAACAGGTTTTCTTCATTGTTTTCTTGTGTGGTGGGATAAGCTGGGGTGCTGATCCTCTGCAGTGTCCTTGTGTCTGCAGCTTCTGCCCACAGCGGTGCAATGCCAGCACTGCTGCAGGTCTGTGGGCTTGGGCTGAGCTTTCTGACAAGATCTGGCAAATGAGGGCAAGAATTTTACAACTGAATAAAATGTGAAGTCTGTAAATTTAACGGGGCTTGCATTTTGAATTACAATGGAATAAATTTTCCTCTTAAAAGGAGAAATTGTCTCACTTGTGACTTTCTCCAGTGTTTTACAAGGTTATGAACGAAACTTCTGAGCATGTTTTGGCAGTTCACATTCTGTGGTCTCTATTCAGAAGATATTTTTTAATTTTCTTCTGCAGTTAAGTTTCTCTTGGGGCATCTCCCCTGGCTACCTCTTTGAGTTAAGCACCTAGAAAGTTGGCAGCACACTTAAAACTTCAAATGCTTTTGTAGCAAAGGCTCTTGTTGGGACATATGAGTGTGATCAGATGTGAAACCGAGTTTGACTGACTTCTCTTGAGATGTGTTTGCCTTTAGTTTCAGTGAGACAAGTTGTCGTCCGAAGAATCCTTTGAAGAGTTTCTCTTGCATGTTCAGATGAGGTACCTGCAGGAGGAAGAATTACTTGGTGGCTGGGAGCCTAAGGTTAGCAGACGTATCACGTCACGGTGATTTTTTTTTTTTTTTTTTTTTAATAAAATGAGGGTGGAATGCAGGGTCAAAATTACCTCATGTGCTTTAACTTTGAAATTAATGGGGTTTTTTTGGCTGCCATGACAAGTGCCTTTTTAATGAGCTAACCAGTGATGGTACTGGCACGCCAAAGGCAGCATGATTGCTGTGTCCAGACGGAGCTCCATGGAACACAGGGTGCGTGGCCTGTGGCTCCCTGATGCAAACCTGCAGCCTGGCCTGTGGGGGAACACAAGCACAGCACACTCTGTAGGCATTGCAGATGTCTGTGTTGAAGAAGATGGCAGTGATGGTAGTCCAGTAAGCAGCAGTGAGGAGGAGCAGGACATTTAATGCAGAGTGAGGGCACGATTTCAGGAGCTGCCATAACCCCATTCACTCCTGCCGCTCATGGGCTCGGCATTTCCTGTTCTCTTTTGCTCTGAGTTCAAATATCAAAGATCAGCAAAAATTTGTATTACTATTTTACCACAGAAGTGTTATATGGTTATTGAAAAATAATAAGAAATACAAGGACATAAGGTTCTTTTTAATACCCGGTTTGCTTCAAGGAGGCATCAATTGTTCTCGGAATGTCTCTAATGAGTCTATGGCAATGGTTTTGGTCAGTATGTTCTTACACACTTCTATAAATCTTGTAGTCACGGGGCTTGCTAAGCTTTCCCACAGTGTTAGTTTTTAGGGTTTGCTTGATTTATTATTTTTTTTAATTTATTTTTCCATCTAGTTTGCGATATCCCTCCTCTCTGTGATAAAGCAGAAACAGTGAAACTCTTATACTGCTCTGATAATGAACTGCAACAAAGTTGAAGGAATTAAAATAAATGTGGAGAGCAAACACCTGTTTTCTCAGGAGGCAGCAGTAATTACGCTGCTCCTTCCTCTAAGTCCAGTGCCATTGGGTACCTATGGAAATACTGGACTGTTACACCTATGGAACGTGTTTAGCATTAAAGGCTGAAAGAGAGGGCTGACCTCAAAATCCACACTTTTCTGGCTGGCCTTCAGTCACAAAATCTGCTTCACTTAAAGACAACCCACCTCCTTCTCCACCCAGCTGTGGTAGAAAACCTCAGTCCCTTGCCTAAACATGGGTATCATTGTGTGGCTTCTTTTGAGAGCACACTGCAGAGAGGAGTAATTGTGCAGAGGCAGAGAAGGGCTAAGCTCAATTATTAAAGTCCTTGTAGGGGAGTGAGCTGAGTGTTTCAGCTCAGTCAACATGTGGCACTGTGAACCCAACCTGTGACTGGGTTTTTCTAACAATTAGTCCCTTTAAAGCCTTTCTCATAAACGACTGAAATAGTTTGGGAGACTTGATGAAAACAGGAAGGAATAACAGTCCATGGGCAAAAAAGGCAAAGACCAAGAACTGAAAGGGAGTCTGTGTACTAGGGCAGTGCTGAAGAGAACAGGAGAGGTATGAGAAGGAGAAGAGAAAATGAGAGCAGGACTAAAATGAATGAAAGGTGGGTAAAAGACAAGAGTAGGAAAGGAGAAAAAGGTGTGAGCAGGAAAGGGTAAGAGCAGTATAGAAAGAAAAGCAGAGAGATGGGCAGAGACCCTACTCTGTGTGTTGTACCCTACGAGTGGTGCTGTATAGGTAACATATCTAAAAAGGCAGACGGGCAGGTTGTTGTTTTCTGCAGATATGCATTGGTTAAGAGTAGTGCCTGTGGCTGAGACCTGTTTGGTACTTAGACCACTGCATTAATGCAGGATAGGGGGGATTTCTCCATTGCAGCATCCAGGACCTGCTCTAGGAAGGGGAACGTTTAGGGACAGTGCTGAGCACCGAGCACCAGATATGACTGACCAGTGAGTAGAGTAAATGCACTTGCCCACAGCCTAATAGCTGAGCATGAAGATAAGGCCTCAAAAGGCTCAGTTGTGGACTGGAACATCTCAGTTCTGAAATTCCAGGTCCAAAAGTCAGGTCTTTTCAGGCTGTGGACATAGAGCAGGTGTGCATGCACTGTTGAAGGCTGCACGAGCTCGCTTCTCTCCAAAGGTCAGTCTCTGTTGCTCAAACCCAGCAAAACCAAAAGTAAAGAAAGAACTCAGGCTTTGACTAATACCAGCTTAGCCAGGTGAGGGAAGCTGGTTGTAAAATGGTATCCAGGTCTTTAAAAAATTGCTTTCTTAATATTTGTAAAGTGGCAGTGTGTAAAGGTCCCAGACACGTACCCCTTATAAGGTGGTCTGTTTTTTTCCCCCAAGTACAAAGTATATGGGCTGCATAAGTCTGTAGAGCTCATGGACCATACATTGGGAATGGATTTGTGTACCAAAACTCTTCAACATCTCCAAATGCACTGCCCAGTCCCCCACTCTTCAGTTTGACATAGGCTTATCTGAGGAAATAAATGTTTGAGGACAAACCAACAAATAACACAATGATGTAAAAATTCTCTGGAACGAGGGGTTGTTTTTATTTCTGTCAGTGTGGAGCTAGGGACCAGAGGCAGTAATGCTCCCTATTATTTAAGATTATTCATTTTGAAAATTTCCCCAGTTCAGCTGGGTTTCTAGTCTTTGAAGGTCACCGCTATTACTTTTCCATGGGTTATTCTGCATTATGTGAGCAAGAAGCTAAGGACCAATATCATATGTGTGCAAGAAGCTAAGGACCAATATCATGTGTTGGGTTTGTCCGGGACTCTGCCAAATTCATTTGCCATCCTGGTCTTGACTTTCCTTTTTTTGAAGCTTACTGCAAGTCAGGTCACACAGTCCTGTCTCATTTTTTTCTGATGGGCCAGAATAAATCTCTGTCAGACGGAGAGGTATAATGACTGCACCCAGCTCACTCATCACCTCTGCCTGACTGGTTCTGTAATCATGCGGGACAGCAGATCCCCAGTGAATATTGCATATTTGCTTCCTGGGTTCCCAGTGTGTTGATGGTAAAAGTCCACATTTAAAACTGCCCTCTCAAGCTTCATGTCCCATTTCCTGCTGAAGTGCCCTAGTCTCAGGTTTATGAGCCTGTGCTGGGTGTGAGCTGTTTGCTCAGCCAGTGGTTTGGATCAGCTCTGGTTGTTTATGCCAAGTACAGAGCATCTGTCTGTGCATGTGTGTATGTACGAACAGCTGCTCCAAACTATTGCCTGGCACTTCTCCCTCCTGTGTTTGTGGAATGACACGGAGAACTGGGGTCATCTCCAGGTGAGATGTGAAGTGGAGGAAGACCCACCTCGCCTTGCACTAACTGGCCTTCACAGTGGCTGGCTTTATGGAGGGGTCAGGGAGCAGATGGACAAGGTGAATACATATTCCACAGGCTTCAGAGGCAGGAACAGCATCCTCAGACCTGCAGGCCATGCTGATTTGGAGCAAGACAGAGCTGTCTTTTTAACTCCTCTCCATTCCACCTCTAATTAGCTGTCTGTTAACACTGCTTTGGGGACACTGTTGTGTTTGTAACATTTCAGCACTACATTGCCCTGATGCTCAGCCTAAGTTTACTTCTGCTGGTTTCCGTCATTCTTTATTTCCTTATAAGACCTGCTATTCTTTCTCAGCTGTTCGTGCCTCTCCTGAGCCTGCATTTTATTGATCACTCTTTCAGTGCTGGTTTGGTGAGTTGTGACACGGGAGCAGAAACCTGATAAGAGGCTGCTCTGATTAGGTGGCATTATGGCACAAGATGCCACTCTGAGCAGGGGTGAGCTAGTGGAGATACATGCCACCACTCTTGCTCTATTTCTGCCTTGAATAAATAGTACAGAGGTAGTTCACTGAAGCTATTTTGTGTTGTGCTATGTGATTAACTGCAAACCACTCTGCTGGCCTCTGCCCCTATTTATACAGAGCAAAGCAAACTGCTCAGAGCACTCTTTGATTATTATGGTTCTGAAAATGAGTGTGTGAGGGAGTGCTACATCCTGTAACTGCTGGCTTTTAGGTACTGCCATGTTTTTGTCATCAGATTCACTGGCAGGCATGGCTTTAACCAAAGCCTCCCTGCTGTGACAGCTCTTTGCTCTGGCCCTTGGAATATTTTTCAGCCATCAGCACAGTCCTGCTGTCATGCTTAGGAGCAGCAAGCCCACAACCCAGCGGAAACTCCAGGAACTGTGCTTAGTTCCTGGAAAAATGCTTCAAATGGGAAGTAGACATTTATCCTGCTATTTTCAATGGGTGTTTAAATATATGTGTGTGTGTGTATGTGTACATATATATGCGCTCAAAATATCAGCGTAAGGGACTCTATTCTCTAGCTAAAATCTATGCCATTCTGGTCTGACATGGGAGAAGTTGTGCATTGCATCACCTGAATATAAAAGTGCTGCTTCAAGCACTGCAGTCTCTGGTTTGAATCAGAACCAGACTGCTGGTGACCACAAGCTTTGTAGTATAAAGGCTGTTCATCTGTGCCCACTATGTACTCTGATTTATTGACCCAACTCCAGTTCCTAGCAGACAGCCTCCCAAATCACACAAGTGCCCAGCTGGAGTTGTTACTGGGACCCTCACATGGGAAGTCTGGGAATGGAAACTCAGAAGCTTCTGGGCATCAGAAGCAGACCCTTTGGATCAAAGTTAAAGCAGAGCATTGCAGAGAGTTCTGAATTGACAGTATTTTTTTTGTGTCCTAGGTATCAGTAACATTGTTGCTAACTTGCTGCCAGTGCAGGTTTAAGGGGAAGATATTTTTAAAAGCAATGACTAACATATCAGATTTCACTAATCAGAAACTTTATTGTATGCCTGATATCATTCCTGCCTGTTTCTGAGGCAGGGCTCGTGCCAGTCCTGGGTAACCTTAGTCAGGCTCCCATCTGGAATCTACATCCACCCTGGGAGGGGAGAGGGAAGAACTGTGTTTTGTGTTCCCCTTTAGGCTGGACCCTGGAGGCTCTGCAGCAGCTCCTGAGTGCCAGCTCATTCCAGGAGAGGGGCTACTGAACTCAAACTCGGTTTTATCAGTCTCTTAGTGGTGGAGTGTTTTACAGTCACAAATAAGTTGTTTGGCTCTTCTCTCCTTTTGTAAGTTCCTCTATGGTCAGCTTTTCCATGTTGGGTAGCCAGCTTTATTTTCCAAACATGCATACAGCAAATGGCCCTGCTCTGTGTAATCACAGTGCTGTGGCTTCTCCTCAGGAGCCAGGGCTTGGTGCTCTCCAACTCCCAGCAGTGAGGACTTGGGGGGCACAGGGAAAGCCCTTAAGTGCAGTGGGACTTAGTACAGAAGGCGTCCATGATGCCACACAGAGAGTGGAGAAAAAAGCAGCCCAGCCCTTTCCACTTCATCTTTTCATCATCAGCAAAACGAATTCCAGATCCCCAACAGAAAAGTCTCAACCCTTTGTTCATCCTTCCCTTTTTAATTTTTTTTTAAGTAAATCTTGAGAAACATGCAGGCACCCACACACATGCACAGAGCTAGATTTCAAGTCCTAACAGGAAATGTGTAATCTGCTTGAAGATTAAAGTGCCAAGTGCTTCTCTTAAGATTGGGAACCTGACACGGATGTGATTATGAATTAGAGATTGCTTTGTCGTATCAGTGAGGGGGAAAAATGAATGGGAAAATAGAAAGGTACAGACCTGTTGAGTTCTGCAACCATCTTCAAACAGATATGGGGAGCCTGGAGGTTTTGGATGTTAGGGGATATGTGGAAGTTAAGCCACAGTGTTACAGGAATATATTTTCACTTTTGTTAAGCTGCTGTGATAGGAAAAAACTACTAATTTTTGACAAAATGTTGCAGAGTAGATGTCTGAGCATATGTCCTCAACACTAAAGGTTACAGGTGTACTATATAAGTCTTCAGAGAGAAATTCCTTAGTGCTGTATCTTGGTGGGAAAAATGAATCATCCCTGCTCTCCAAGCAGGAGTAGCAAGAGAAGAAATCTACATCCTACTAAAGGCAGAACTGCTGCTTCTTGAGGAACAGAGCATAGCACCTGCCAGATTATCTAAAGTTTACTCCTACTGCCAGAAGAAATTAAAAATAAACATTGTCAAAAAGCACTCCAGCAGAGTAAAAGTTTTGTACTTGGCTTACAAAACTGGAAGCAAAGAAGCAAAGTGGAGAGACAGCAGATTAAGGTGCTCTCCCTGGTGACAGCTCTGCTCATTGCTCCTGGATGCTGATCCCCACTGCTGGATGTTTGCCCAGCTGCCAGTACAGCTGGAGCTTGTGTTCTGCCACTGAATGGGGCTTCCCCGAGAGAGCAGCTCTCCAAGCTTGCTGGGGGTGTTTCCTAAGCATACCCTTAGTTTAGGAAGTGTGCAAATACCTTAAAATCAACCCATTTAACTTTTCTCCCTTTCTATTAGTCAGAAAAAAAAGTGCTTGGCTCTACAGTTCAGAAAAAATGAAGTGGTAGCTGGCTGTCCTGAGACCAAAGGTAGCTTCAGTCTGCAGGGTGATTTCCCTGCTTTTCCTATTGTAGCTTGGCCGTCAGTGCTCATCTGAAGCCCATCTTTGCCAGGCTGCTCTTCAGCCTGTGGCATGTATTAAAAATGTCGCAGAGTCCTGGAATGATTGGGGCTGGAAGGAATCTCTGAAGGTATCTCGTCCAACCATACTTCTATAGCAGGAACCTCTTGAGTGTTTAGACAGCACCTGCTGTGTTTGTGTTTGTGCCCGTTGCCTCTTGTCCTGTCCCTGGGTGCACTGGAAAGATCCTGGCTCCATCTTCTTTGCACCCTCCCCTCGGTTTGCACACCCTGGTGAGATGCCCCAAGCCTCCTCCCCTCCAGCCATGAGTGCCATGACACTGACTGCATCCTCCTTCCTGCCATGACAGCAACTCCAATGTGATCTTCTTACTAATGCCTGGATGAACTGCACAAAAACCTCATGTGATGCATAATTCTGTTGCACAGGAGAAGAGCCACGAAAAGGGAAGACAAAGTCCTCTTATGTTTTTAGGATGAATTCAAGTCTGGTCAGGAAAGCTTGGGACTGAAAGGTGTGAGAGAAGCTTTGAGTATGCTGATGCTACACCAGAGGCTTTTGCCTCCTTGTAGTCATCTGCAGGCCCTGGGTCAGCACTCTTCCTCTTAGCTAACAAGCGTTCAAGTTTGCAGGAGCCCTGTTCTAGCGATCACTTGCCCTCATTGGGACACCTGCCCCTCCCCTCGGGGCCGTTTGGGCACACAGTTGGTGCAGGCGTGTGGCTGCCACGGGCACAGCCCGTGTGAGCAGCACCGCAGGTACACGCTGCCCCTCCCCAGCTGGCTTATCAGCACCACCGGCACTTTATCTCACAGCACGTGTAGCGCCCACGCGTTTTCGGAACGGCTCTCTGCTTCCCTGAAGTGCTCTGGACAACGGGTAACAGACGGTGCTCTCCCTGCTCAGCCATGCTGCACACTGAAGCAGGAACGTGGTCAGCGTTTTGTCCTGGCTGCTCCATGGAGCAGCAGCAGCGAGGGGGAAAATCTGCTCCCTCCCTGTCAGGCCGTGCCCACTGGCAGAGCAGAGCTGCTCTGTCCTCTGGGTTCCTTTGGAAAAGAAATGTTGTTACCCCATCAGGCATAAGCAGAAGAGAGGTATTTCATTATTAGTTCTGCTGGTTAGCAGGCTTCCTAAGAGTTCTCCTTCTCTCTTCCATTCATAATCCATAGCATCTGATCTCTGTATTCTCTAGTCTGCTCTTTCATGGAGGGGTTTCTGGGGTTGCCTGTGTCAGTGGGGTGAGAATGGATAAGCTGTCAGTGGATAGGTGTATACAGTACTCCAGTAATGCAGAGCCACTTACTTGGAGAGGTTCTACCTTTGCAGGAATTTCAGAAAATAATCTCCAAATAACCAAGAATTTACAACACTGCTTATTTTCTTCTTTTAGCTTTCTAAATCTGAGCACATGTGCAAGCCTCAAGCTCTCTTTCTGTGGGTTTGCTGGCAGTACTGCTATGGGCTGTAAGGATGAATTGACCACTGATTTTAAGAACTGAAAGAGTTTCAATTAAAAAAAAAAAAAAAAACCTACCACAAAAGAAAAGGGAAGGTTAGGAGAATTAGGATATCTGTTTCTGAAGGAGCAAATATGTGATGGAAGGCTGCAGGACAGTTTCTCTTGATTTCTCACAAGCATTAAGATTGTCTGTACATCTGCAAGGAAGGAGTCACAGAAATAACATTTAACCAAGGGACTTGGTTCTCAAGCAGAAAGGGCACACAGGTTTTGGCAGTTTCTCCTCAGGCAGGGACAGGCACAGTGTTGTGTGGTGGCTGTTGGCAGTGGCAGAACACCAGCCCGTGCCAGAGCTGGAGCTGCCAGATGGGAGGAGCAAGGGAGAGCTCACACCCCTGTGGGCAGGGGGCTCCTTTGGCCACAGGGAATTTCCCATCGTGGTGGCAAAGAACTGTGTCCTTGCCATGACAAGGGCAGCCCCCAGATAAGTGCACATCCCTGAATTAACTTTCTAGAGCAGTTTGACCACCACGAACTTCACTTAGGAGCCTTCTTTCCCTTGGGACGCCCAAGCTGCCTTGCTTTATTTTGCACGGTTTTTGCAAGGTTTTTGCCTTTCCTTGTAGCCCTATTGTGTTCTTGTCCACATTCAGCCAGCCTCCCCTGTAACCTGGAGCAATCCCAAGCAGGACCAGGCAGAGGTGGCTCTGGCCCACAGGTGGCTCTGGCCCACATTTAGCATGGGTAAATTGCAGTTCATTGGGGCCATTCCTGACCAAGCTGATGCCTCCGTTTCTGCTGGATCACCTGGAGGTGGGCTGGGCAATGGGCAGGAACCCCTGGCAGGAACAGGTACCTTCCTTAACCCCAGAGGCCTGAAACCCATCCCCATAGCACTGTCTGGCTCAGGACACAAGGCACCACCACCACAACCTCACTGGATACCAGGGGAGATCCAGCTGCTGACTCTGTCCTCTGCTCCCACTTCCCTTTGGCAGCACACCTGGGAAAAACCAACTTTCTCCCTGCTGAAGAGGAGCTGCAAATTGATGAGTGATGTGCCTGTTATTGCAGCAGTTCCCATCCTCTGGAATGCTCCACTATTTATTCTCATAATGGTAGGATGAACCCCGTCAGCCCCAATAATAGAAATGTCAGAGTCTGACGAGGATTTGCTGAGATAAATGCTTATTGGAATTTCAGCATGGCTGGAAGCATCAATTTTAATAGCAATTTCCTTTGTGGAAGAGTTTCTTGATTTCTTCTTATTCACGTACAATTTTGTAGCATCTAGGCGTTTTTATATCAGGACTCAGAAATGTAGAATTTTAAAAATATATGTTGAAGAACTTTATCAATATTGTAACATGCCAATACAAGTTTGCTGAAGGTGAGCTCCAAGGCAGTGCTGAAGCTGCTATCATGACTGGTTTTTTTCCATTTCTTTTTTCAATTTGTGAGAGTATTTATTTCCAGAAGCAGCAGCATAAATAATTACTTGGATTTCCAGAAAACATTTAAGGAAAACAGGAAACGTGTCACACTTCAGGCTTTTCTACCTTGATTATATATGTGAGAAAACTGTTGTATTAAAATAGTTTTTACTGTTGTAAGCTTGCAATATTTGTTCTTCACTTAGACACCCACTGCAGGAGCACCTGATCAAGGGAGGTGGCTTCTGGGTTGGTTTTTTTTTTTTCCTTTCTTGTGGTTTGGCTTGTTTGGGTTTATTTTTAAGAGACAGGATCTGGTCAGAAAAATCCTAATATCACAGCTCCCTTGCTGCAGAATAAACTGTTGTAACTTTATCACCTTACGCGTTTGGAAAGCAAGTACACAAAGTTTTGATGGTAATTTGTGATGTTGGGGCAACTGGAAAAGCAGAGAAGGAGACAGATTATCTGCTAGAGTGAAAAAAAAAGCCTCTAAAAGATGAAAGACTGATCTCCCTAGACTGGTATGTGCTAGTAAATTCGGCTTAAGGCCAGAGTTGGTATCAAAGTATCACATTTCAGGACTAAGCCCAGGAGAGAGATTTTTAGGATAGCTCTATCAGCTTTCACTGGGTTATTTTTAGGGACTTTCTATCCTGATGTAGAGAGGCTCATGAGTTCCTTCTGTAAGAAAATGTGCCAGATGAGGCCAACTGAACTCCTGCTTTTTGTTGTCTTCTCGAAGGACAACTTAGGGTTTTTTTTCTTGACCAGCTTGCTTTGTGGGTAACTTTACAGGAACAGCCTCACCCCTTGGCAGAAGATTTCCAGGGAAGTTCTGGAAATTCTTTTCTTGTCTCTGTGATTTTTAATTTCAATTTTTTTGTTGTAAGTATTTGGACACAGCTGTGGAAATGAAATTAAACAGCTGCAGCACAGCCCCACAGCATGTGCTGTGTGATGCAGTGTGAGCAACCAGCTGTGGAGCTTTTGTGGAAACTTCTCGATTCCTGTGAGCACTAAAAAAAAAAACAGGATCAGTTTGACATCTTCTCTGCTATGTGCAGAATCTCCTGCTGCTGCTTGCTTTTATTGCATGGTTTCACTTGGGGCCATGGTGTCCCTGATGCGTGGGGAATCAATGGTGGCAGCATCTTCACATTGTCTTGCCTGTGTTTCAGTGAATGCCGGGGAGCTGGGCAGCCATCTGTGTCCAGTGATGACGAGATTTCAGTGCCATCCTTCTTCCACTGACACAATGCTCTTGTTGCCCTTCTTTGTGGATGTGCCAGCAGCCATGGCATGTACATCCCCTGAGCTTGTGCTGGGTGATTCACCTGCCGATGGGTGGAGGCTTGGGAGGTTCTGCCCCATTTGCAGAGGTCTTTGGCTTGTCCTTGGAAGAGCAGCAAACCCTCAGGAGCTGCTGCTGCTTCCTGAGCCTGGTGCAGAGGTGCTCACATCCACCCTCCGGCCTGCTGTGCTGTCACTGCCATCCTCAAGGTGCCCACGGGCATGACCCGTGTCACCATTCCCTCTTGGTTACCATGTTTTCATACAGCTTTTTGGGTGTTCACTGTACCTTCACTCCCTTGGGCTGTGGAGGCATCAAACCAATGGACCTTTTGGTCTCCTTGGTCCATCTGACCATGGCTCTGGCCATGGCTCACCACAGCAGGTTGGGGATTGGGGGGTTCTGCCCCATTTGCAGAGGTCACTGCTTGCCTTGGCTTTGTCCTTGGAAGAGCAGCAAACCCTCAGGAGCTGCTGCTGCTTCCTGAGCCTGGTGCAGAGGTGCTCACATCCACCCTCCAGCCTGCTGTGCTGCCACTGCCATCCTCAGTGTGTCCATGTCTGTGGGCATGACCCGTGTCACTGTTCCCTCTGTGCTGATCCAGCCCAGCGTGCCCACAGAGGGCACCCCAGCGGTGGTGCCACAGCCCTCCATGCTAAACGAGGCTGATTTGTTCTGTGCTTTGCCACCCAGCTCAGGCGCTCGCTTGGATGAGAAGGTTAAGTTGCAGTACTAAAGGACTGATTTTTCAGAGCCTCACTGGGGAGACATGCTAATCACTCGGTTGGGGATTTTCCTGCACATCTCTCCACACAAGCACACCTTAATCAAGTACTCACTTGAACATAAGAAGTGCTTTCATTAAGAGGGCTGGCATTTCAGAGATGCCCTTTGCTTAATTCCAGTTGTCTGCTTAATTAGACATTTGAGAGTGCCGTTAATTGATTGATGAACAATTAAAACAGCTCCAGCTTCTCTCCTGACTAAGATGCATTCAGCAACTAACCCTTCTTGTCTTCCCCTCTGGGAATTTGCTCTGTGTTGGGTAGTTGTTACCTTGCCTGTTTTGGTCTGTAGCTCTAGAAACACACAACACAAACACATTAGAGATGTCTCTAAATAAACAGACACTAGCGTTCTGGGCTTATCATGCACTCCGAGCCGCAGTTACAACCTGGGAAAAAGAAAGCTGGAATGGGAAAAAGTTAAAGCTGCAGAAGACCGGGATTTCTTTCCTTGGATCTTGCATTTGCACTTGCACATTTTATGTTATAATTAGACTTAGGGTCATGGGGCATTGTGACAGTCATGCCAGCTATAAATTGCCCTTTATCAAAACAGGAAAAAAAATCGGAGTGAGCATGTATTAATTAACTCTGGCCCAGGCTATCCATGACCGCCAGCCTCACCCCAATTTCTGTTGCTGGGTATGTTGTAATAACCTTTTTTCATTTAATATTTAGAATCCCCGAGGGAGTTGGCAATTTGGAGACATTTAACAGATGAAGGGGTGGCATTAAAGGGAATGTCTCGCAGGGCAGCGTGCACAGTGTGAGTGTAATGTCTGCTCTCCTCCTGCCTCGGGAGCGGCCCCAGCATGGGGTGCAGGGCCAGCAGCGTGTGCGGGCAGGTTGTGGCTGCCTGTCCCAGGAGGAGCACGTGCAAAGGGATCTGAGTACCCCAGGCAACACAAGGAAAAAATCTCGATTAAAATTAAGATTAGATAACAGGGAAAGCAGCTGCTCTGAAGTGTGCTCTTCACAGTAGCCTTGGGGGCATTTATTCCTTCTTTCTCCCACACAGCTTTGTAACAGAGCCCTTTGCTGTGAAACAAACCCAGCTGGAAGGCTCATGGTGGTTTTCTGGAGGAAGCAGTGTGCTCCTTACCAAGCTGTGAGGAGCCTCTCTACTTCTTTGGGTCCTTCCTGCTCGCACTTGTAACTCCGACGTGGAGCTGCCATATCCCAGCCTGCAGGAGCAAACTGGACGTGCCCCACATCTGGAGTGGGGCTCTCACATGAGCTGTGAGAGACACCGTGTCCTGCAGGAGAAACCATATCACTCCCTGGCCTTATTTCTCCTCAGCACTTGCCTTGGTGGTGGCATCTGACTTCCAAGGCAAAACTTTGCCAGCCTAGTGGGCAGGGGATACTGTGTACATACTCCTTCGTTGTCCTTGCTGTATGTGGGCCTCAGGCTTGCAGCAGATTGTGCTGTAGTGGTGTAAGGCCAAAGGAACAGATGTCTTGTGTGTTCATTGCTGTGCCGTGGTGTGGAGGGAAGCAGTGACTCAGGTGGACGTGGGCAAATACAGTCCTGGGCAAACACAGCAGGCATTTCTTGCAGAAAGCTCGGCAGCTGAAGAGCAGCGGGCACAGACAAAGGGCTGCGCTGGTGTTGGGAGAAGGGGCAGTTTACTTCCTTGTAGCTTTGCGTATTTTCATCACCCTGTGTTTCATATGGAAACAGCATTTGCAGTTTTCCACACAGCCTTTCTTCTGGAGCCCAACACACCTCTGGCTGGCTCCCCAGCAGATTAGAGATCCTTCTGTCTCTGACAGCAGTGTGAGACTAAGTGAGCTGTTTGTTCTGCTTTTTCCAGCAGTGAAAACAGTCAGCCACTGTTTGTGTTATTGCCTTTATCTTGGGTTTTAGGCAGATTCCCTGTGCTCTCTTGCTACAGGATGCATTGCATGGAGCAGTAGACAGTTTGGGAATAGCTGTTAGCTTTGGACAGAGCTTGTAAGTGGTTAGGAAACCATCGCCTCCGCCTTATGCTGTGACACCGTGGCTTCAGGGGCAGTGTCCCTGTTCCCTGGAATCTGTTAAGTTTTGGATTATGGCTTTCTTTTCTGCAGGGATTCTTAACAATTTGTTAAACCTGCCTTTGTGCTAGTAAAAGGCAAAATGAGTGGTAGGAGACTTGTTTAAAACATTAGGCAAAATCAGAATTTGTTTTAATGAATTTCCTTGTTCTCCCAAATGCGATTTAAGTTGCTTTTAAATGAAGAAATAGATATATCCACCATGCCATGGAAAAACCTCTTGAAATATCACAATGCTCTTGTTAAAGAGAGGAAGAACATGCTCTCAGTGGTCAGAGGTGTGATGTTACAGTCTGTCTCTGTGTAAGTAAGGTAAGAAGAGCTGGCATTTAAAGGTGTTAACTGAAAAGCACAACAGAAGATAAGACAATAAAGCTGCTGTCTCTCCACCTTTTCTGGCTACTGGGAGCTGACAGGGGCAGAGCACTGCACACATGCTGGCTAATGGTCCTTGGATTTCTGCTTTGAATGCCTCCCTGGCTGCTTTGATTCCCTCCTGGCAGCCTCCAGGAGGTGAAGCCTTCACCAGGGGCTTGCTCAGCAGTGTGCTGTAAGGTTTGTTACTCTGGATGGGGAACATGCCTTGCCATACAGGACATGAGAGAACTCACGTGCTCATCCTTAGGGCTCATTAAATCATTCATTTTTTCAGTGAAGTTTCAGAAAGTCCCAAGTTGGATGTGGAACCTGCTTTTAATGAGCAATACTTTCCACTTCTTCCTGCCAGGTAACTCCACCACAGGCGCAGCCCATCGTTACCTGTTTTCCTTCCCTGTTCCTGGTTTTGTCAGGCCATCTTCAAGTGATGGTTTGTGGGGGACTGGAAGCACTGAAGGTGGGAGAGATGCAGACTGTGCCTGATGTAATGCCAAGCCCAATGAACCCTCTCCAAAACCACTGATGGATATTTGTATTATTCAAAATATCCTATCAGAATTCCCTTCTCACAGTACTGATATTATTGTAAAACAGTTAAAGCATATTTCAGCTTTATATGAAGTCTTGAGGATTTTGTTTTTTCAAGCACAGTTTTCTGTATCTCCAGTATTGTTTTCCCAGAGGGATGAGTAAAATTGTCACCATTGCTGCTGGCATTAGCACAGTGAGGCCAGGGTTTGAATCTGGGAGATGGGCAAAGTCAGACATTCAAAATCCTGTTCCTACAGACTTGAAGCCTTTCTCAACACTGCACTGTAAGAGCTTGCAGAGGCCTTGACATAATGATTGTCTATGCAGAAATCGTCAAACAGAAGAACCCAATATGGCTCATTCAACGTAAATTGAGCTATTTTTCTCAATTTCAGAAGGGCAGCTCTGCAGCTTCCAGAAATCTGTATGCCCCTTGGTATGACTCTGATTTTAGACTTTAGCACTCAAAAACCTTCACTGTTTATTTCTGAAGCTCTGAGGGCCCTGCAGAGGACTGCCCTTGGGGAATTAACTTTGTGTTAACTACTGGAAATCTTTTGTTTGCTCTTTCCATGTATGCAATGACATGTGCTCATGCTGGAACCCCATTTCAGTGCCTGGATTTCCAAAATCTCCTGAGATACTGAGGGCTTTCTGTTGGTGCAAAACTGCTGTGGCAATGATCCTTCCTGTAGCCCTTGAGTAAAGTCCCCTGAGACACATTCAGCCATATGAGTGGCTTTAATGTTTAATTCATGCTGTCCAAGTAAATCATCTCGTTCAGATGAACAGTGCCGGAACTGGTTTTGAAGGAACTCGAGTGCTTCCCAGACAGACAGATTTCCCCATAAGTTCTGTGGAGTTTTGCAGGTGGGGTGCTTGGTGAGGTAGTCCTGGTGGGAGGTGGTAGCTCGCTTCTAGCGTGAGATTTTCCTTTCCTGCAAAAGGAAGGAATGTTGATCTGGTACCACTTTTCTCTGTCAGCAGATGGCCTTCAGTGCCCTCCTAAGAAGATCACAACTATCACAGTGGATATAATTTTGATCTAATTATTTGATGGTTTTTGTGCTACGGTCGAAAGCTCAGTAGTTGGCTTTCTACAAGCTCAAGTTGCAGCCCATAGTGCAGCAGCAGTAGTGCTAACAGAGTTAGCAAGGGCTGCTTTGGAACAGTTTTATTTATTTGGGTTTATAAAGTGGCTTATGCAAAAGTAAGGAACAGTTTTACAAAGCAGTTGTCATAGACTAAATACCAGATTCTCCAAACATCTGTTGCAAAAGCCCTGTTAAATTCTCAGGTCTATTCCATGGGAAAAGCCAGAGAAAAAAACAAGCAGACCTTTCAGAATGAGCTAAAGGAAATTAGTTGCAGACTAAGGAGGAAGGGAGTTGAGGTTCCCAGGAACGTGTATTCTCATTTTTGCTACGGTGAGCTGTTAGCTGGAAAATTCCAGCTGCCATAGACAGGATTGGACAGAAAACCAAGTCTATTAAGCACATGCATCATACAGAAGAGAATAGTTTAGTTAACCTGTATGTAGACAGTCAGTGTCTTAATTTCTTGGGACAGACCCCTGCCCTCACATGTCAGGTGAAGCCGAGGTCCCCAGTTGTGTGCGGGTGTGGATGCAGAGGCTCTGGAAAGGTGTTTGGGCTGCTCGAGGCAGAGATCAGCTCTGTGCATATCTGGTTTAGGTAGACGTGGGCCCTTTGCTTGCAGTTCAGCTGCACACTTGAATCAGCAGTCCTCGTCCAGCCTTTTAATGGTTGTATTTGTTTTCTGTTTCCTTAATTTTCTGAGGATATAGCAATAAAACCAACTGTTATTTGAACTCAGATGGACACACAGGATGTACAGAGCATGTCAACTGCATGGGTGGTGCAGCCCAGCCAACTGCTGTGGAGACATGGTGCATCTAAATGGTCTAAAATTCCTCCTTTTTTAACCCATATGTCCTAGAGTATTTTTTGGAATTTAATATATAGCATTAGTCTGGTAAACTGGTCCAGATAGTTCCTTTTTCCAGCTTCCAGCTTTTAATCATAGTCTGTTTTCACATTAATAAAAGAGCAAGTTATGTAAGTAATTTCACTAATATTAGCCCTAGGCTCCTCACTGCTGAGAGTTTTGTGGTAATAGAGCTATTCTCTGAATCTCAAAGCTATGTATAATTGTACAATACACAATTCAGCTCACCATATGCACTTCATATAATTGAGAAAATTTACTTAATTTTATCCACTATTAAACCCAGCTTTAAATGAAAAATGAAACTAATTAATACAATGGACAATTCCTCCTGACTTTAATAAACCCTGCTTGTATTTTGTTGTTATCAAACAGGGTTCATTTTATTATGGAACAATAAATATGTCTGAGCATCCAGCCATTTGTCAGTGCAATCAAGGACAGACATAATCAAAACGTAGAGCTGACTGACCAAATAAAGTTAAAAACCCAAACAAACACACATTCATATCTTCTTGGAGATATCTGGTAGGTGTCAAGTCATGCCCACATGTTGGAAGGGAGAGGTTGGTAGTTGCACAGCAGCCTGTGTGTGGCAGGAGGGAGCGCTGCCAGTGACCCCAGTTCTTGCTTTGGGCTGGCGCTGGGCAGTGGTGCAGGGCCATGAGCCCTCTGCAGCTTTCCTGGAGCTGTTCTTTGGGGCTGCACCCCTGCAGGAGGACAGGCTCCTGCTGGAGGCTGCTGAGGTTGAGGGTTTGGCCTCATAGATCAGCTGTTGCTTCCCAGGCAGTACTGGATCCATGCTCGTGTCCAGTGCTCATCTTGACAAGCATTTATAGCTCTTATAACATCCTGGATTTGTCTCTTTGTTGTTTTTATGTTTTGTCATTCTGATACTGCAGAATGTCCTCCTAGGCAGAAGTGTAGCCAAAAGGAAGAATGGGTGTGATCATGGACTTAGGATTCAACAGATAAAACTCCTCTCGATATCACGGTGAGTCAGATCGTGCCCACCATTTTCCCTGCCAGAGGTCACTACAATCCATGGACATCAGGGGAGCAAAGTGTCAGGTGTCCCTTGACCCTTTGAGGTTTTAAGGTGTAGAGTTATGTCTATGTCCAGTCACTGGAATCTCAAGGTACCTTCTGTATGGCAATGAAACCAGTCGAGAGGAAAACAAACCTGGTTCTTCAAATGCTCTATGTGCTGTTGACCCACCTTTGGAAAGCCATCAGCACACGATGCTGTTGTTGCCACATGGATCACACAGACATCCTAGCTACTCCTGTACAACACCTTCTATCTCAAACAGCTGCTCAGATCAACATCTCACTTTGCCCCAGACCATTTCTGCAGTTTGGTGGGAGTTTGTCACGTGGGCTGCACGGGAGTCACATGCCGCTTTGCCTGCAGCAAGCAGAACAATTTCCCTGTAGAACCCTTTCTCTGTAAGGCTGTTCCTGTGGGACTGCACGATGGATCATCAGCTTCTCCACATCTCCCTGCATGTGAGAGGGGCTGGTGCCTGGGCTGTACTGAGCTCAGCCCTCCTTTCTTGCTCCCTCCGTTGAGACTGGGTGAGAGAGAGTAGATGTGCCAGAAGCCACTTCTGTTTTATATTAATTTCTTGTGTCCTAGGCTGGGGAGATGCTTGTCCTCATGACAAACATTTTACCTATGGGTGGGTGCATGAGTGAGGCATGCTTGCAGTTCTTGTTGGTTAATTAAACAATTTAATTAAGATATCAGTCAAAATACGTGTCAGCGTTCATCTGCTGTGCAAGGGGAGCCGTTTCTGACTGCTGGGATCAACAATGCACAGTCACTTTTCTGGTAACTGTAAGCAAATAAAAAGGGGGGTTGTTTATGGTCTTAAAAGTTTTTCCCAGTAAATTAATTTCCTGCATTTCATTCACTGTAACCGGTTACCAAGGGGGCACTGGGAATCTTCTTTGCCAAATCTGCTTTAATTTTGCATGTCACGCAAATTTACCTCTCAGTTAGGAACTGATGTGACAAGATAGTGGAAATAGTATCTTTGGCTGAAATATATTCAGAACAGGTTTGCTCTTAAGAAAACCCTCAAGTAATTCAGTGTTATTAAAGCAATAAGAAGCTTAAACAAGATTTCACATCTATATTTGATCTTTAATTTACCTCAGCAAGGCAGAGCTGAAGTAGCATCATGCATCTAAACAGAAATTTTGATTTCCAGAATGATGTGTGAGTTTTGATATTGTTCTCCAGTTTTGCAAGCCATATTGTAGAAATGAGAAGTGTGGGTTTTTTCCAGTCTGCCTGTTTGTGGAGTAAATGTTAATGACATATTCCCCCCTCTTTTATGGGCTTTTACTTGTGAGTGTTAGATCTGATCCCTTGCTCTATGACTGTACTCACTTGGCATATAAATGAGGATTTATAACAGAGTTTAACTCTTCCAAATGATTGTGGGGTCAGAGGTGACTGCTGCTTTATGGTATGGTCTCAAGCACAGAATGTTGTGATGTTTTAGTCTGGGTGGGGGAGTTTATGGTATGAGCCTCCTGTGGTAACACAGTTTTTAGGAGGAAAATGATTTTGTGCATCCTGGTGGCTCTAAACAAGAAAAAGATCTTTGTTAAACAGTGTGTATGTGGCTGGCTTAAATCTTTGGTACCTCAATGAGGCCTTTAAAATACCTGACATTTGGAGCAATGATGCATGCCATGGAGAGCATTCTCCATGCAGGATGGACTCTTCATTTGCTCTTCAAAGGTGATCTCAGCAGGTCCAAGGGGAACTGCAGTAAGGTCAAGAGTAACCTCTTTCTTCTTAATTCATCAAGGCAGCCTCATGCTATTGCACAAGTTAATGGGNGTGGTGGTTCTCTGCACTGGACTTCCTTTACTGCAGAAAAACATTGTTTCCACAGGTCTGAAGTGTGTGGGACAAAGCACTGCAGTTACAGGTTATGAGATCCGTAGGTCTCCTGACATATTTGTCCAAGCCAGCAGAGTGAGTGAAGATTCCTGTGGGTTTTCCTTCTTCATCTTCTCCAACTTTTCTTTTTTGTTGTTTAGTGGAGGGAGGAAGGGCTTTGTTACACTTCTGAAGCCAACCTGTGTCACAATCGCACGCAAAGAAAACATTTGCACTTTGTAACTCATACATGCGTGATTGCTCTTTGTTCACTCACAGGCAGTTCTTTAGGTAGGAAGCCTCCAAAAAGGTTTCTTAACATAGCAGAAGGTCCTTGCCAGGATGAGGGGACAGAGAGTGAATTTACTGTAATACATACTGGAAAAATCATGCTGCTGCAAAGGTGCTGAGTGCAGTCTTGATGCCATTCTGGGCTGGGATTTCCAGGCAGTTACAGGGGTGTGTGATGTGTCCCACACTGCTCCTCAGCTGGACAGCTGACTCCTTCAGTGCCTCTGCAGGGCCAAGAAATACTCTCCACACAGTGCATTAACTGTGAAATATTCTGGGTGTATTTCAGTCCCATCCTTCTGCCATGGCTACCTTTCCCTCTGCTTTGGCTTTCTTGTCCTCATGACAAACATTGCACCTATGGGTGGGTGCTTGGCTTTCTTGTTCCTCTGTCATCTTCTGCTCTCATTCCTCATCTGCTCTCACTTACCTGTTGGCTTATTCAGGTGTTTTGGTGGCACTCTAAAGTTGGACAAATTGTAGCAATTCTTGTCCCCACGCTGGCCTTCAAACCATGCCCCTGACAGCAGCCCCAGAGAAGAACCCCAGTTCATTGAAAATGAACTTTCAGGACTGTAGTGCCCCCTTGTCAGTGCAAGGAGGAGGATTGAGGCATCCAAATCACTGGTTTTGATTCTGGAATAACAGTAGGACAGTGCATGGCTCAGGTTCCTAAGTAAAAAGAAATTCTGAGCTAGTTTAAGTTCTGTAAGCGAAAGAAATGTAATGTGGCTTGGTACATGCAGCAACACGCTTATTTTTTTGAGCTGATTTGTGATATTTTTTTTTTCTTGACCAGGGATAAGAGAACTGATAGAAGGCAGCTAGAGGTGGCCTTTGCAGAGGGATTATCATCAGAATTTAAGTGCAGTGATAAGAGTCCTTCCTCTGTCTTAGTAACTCCTCAGTTTAATTTGCCGTCCTTGTGGAGTTGCTGAGCTTGTGTTTAAGAACTCAGGAGGAAGTGAATGGTTATGTAGCCAAGCACAGAAAGGTTTTAAAAATTACTTTCCCAAGAAAATCCCTTAAATATCAGGAGCAGCAAACCCCACAAGGAAGATCGGTTTTTTATGATTACTGCAGCTTATTTGGGTCAATGAAGAATGTCTGCTTTTATTCAGAGAAAGTGTGACTGGGGCATAAAAAACATTACAGGGACTGTTAAGGGATTTTTAAGCTCCTTGTGATATGTGAGGAACACCCAGGAGGCTCTCAGAACTTTTTTTATTATTCTGAAGTTGTTTTATGTTGTGCTTGGTCTTTATATGGAACACCAGAACTGTCAAAGCTTCAAGCTCTAATTGAGTCGAAGGCAGTTACTGGACTCAGCAGGGGAAATGGTACTTTACAGGTGGTCACATTAAATGATCCAGTGGCCCCCTTCTGGCCATAAAAATGTAGGATTTTTTTCCCGTTATCCTCCAATGTAAAATATGCACTGAGCTCTTTGTTAGCCTTTAAATCAAGCTACAGAAGTTGCTGAAAGCAAACCCAGAGTTTTATACCAGATTATGAGAAGTATGAAGAGAATGAAAACAGGAAACAAAGCATGTCTAAAATAAGCCAGTGTCCAGCCCAGGAAAGCTAAACCAGAGTGTTACAGTGTCAGAATACAACACAAAGCATAGCAAGCTGTTTTATGCATTGCAGGGCCTTCTGCTTGCTGTACTGCTTTGATGTTCTGTGTGTCACCCACGGGAAGGTCTGTACAAATTACCATCAGACCCTGGCAAACCCAGAAGATGAGGAATGCTCCTGACAGCTCATTACCTTAGCTGCTAGGCTCTCACTGCTGTCACCAGCAGAACACTGTCCATGCAGCAGTGCCCAGGAGAGCAGGACCTGCCTTCAGCCCAGGTGCCCAGGGCTGAGTGTGCCATGGCACCCCATCCCAAAAACTGCCATGAGCATGTTCTGCTCGTGGGGACTGCAGCAAAGGGCTCTGAGGGTTGAGGACTTTTATCAAAAGCACTTGAAACAGGAGGACTCCCTTTAGCTTTTGTTACATACCAGTGAGTGCAGAGAGAGTGGGAGTCAGCCAGGGGTTGGGGCTGCTGCCTCCCATGGAGGTTAGGAGTCCTGGGCTTCACCCTACCTACTAACACTCCTTAAGTAAGAGAGGGCTTTGGGTTATGGGACTGGAAACATAAAGCCCATTACAGGGCATAGAGTCACATTAAGTTTAAAGATCAGCTGCATTTTTAAAGAAATCCTTGGTGAAGATGAAGTGTGTCCGTAGGGGTGTGCATGTGGAGATTGTGGCTCTGTGAGGCTGAACAGCAAACATCAGTGACAGAAGAAGTCACTGAGGTAATTTAAGCCAGATATGATTTAGCAACAGCAACAACAAAAAGATGTGAAACTGCATACTCTGGATTGTTGGTAGCTCCCAGCTATAGCAAGCACTGATGTGATACATCTCCCATTGCCCTGAACAAGACAGCACTGTCCTTGGTCACTCACTCACATTTCCTGGCTTTTTGTCCCCCATGAATCTTCTGCAAAGCTTGTTTGCTCTTCTGTGCAGCTCATAGACTGGGTAAGAATAGGTAATCCTCTTTTCTTTTTGCATCATTATTTTATTGGAAAGCCCTGAGGTGTGTCCAGGCATGTGTGTCACGAGCCACGCACTATGGTCACACCACTGAGGTGGCCACTTACCCCAGAGGGGCTTTAGTTCTCGGTGGCACCGAGTGGTTTCCTTCTGGACTTCCTATCCCAAATGGCACAGCTGATGTTTCTGCTGGTACTGAGAGGTCAAAGACTTTGCTACTTTGAAGTAGCCACGGAAATAATGCTGACTGCAATCCAAGGTGTGAGCAGAATGAGACTCCGCTAGTGGTTTGGTTTGCAGACAGTGGGGACAGGTCACAGCTGTTTACATCTGGGTCGCTGTCTGGCTGTGACGGGTCCCTGGGGGTGCAGGTGGCAGAAGTTTGCCTCTTGCAATTGCTAGGGTGGGTAATAATTTTGCCTTCTCCTCCCCTAATAATATCTCCAACTCAAGAGAGGCTCAAAAAACTGAAAGGCATGTTTAACCTACTGTTAAAAGCCCTTTGCAGGCATTAGGGCTGCCCCTGTGTTGGGGTATTTTGGCAAAGACTTCCCTTTAAATATAATGGCATTACCTTGAAGGCTCTGTGCTGCCCTGGTGAGAGACAGCACACAGGTATTTCAGGCAGCTTTTAGAAACTGGGAGGGGAGGCAGGAGGAGAAAATGCTGCACAATTGTTTGATGTGCTGATCAAAAGATAAACTAGAATCAAATGAAACCCCAAGGGTTTGTACAACCTTGCTTATGTTTTATGCAAACCTTCCTCTACCAAAGGAAATAAAACAGTTGCTTTTCAAGGCAGATGGAGTGCAAATGATAAGCAATTTTTCCCTTTTTTATTCCACTACTTATGCTGGTGTTTTACAGTTTTTCCTTACCTGTACCACATAATTTCTGATCATTAGGAGTATGGTAGTTGCTGTTCATTCTACCACTTTGAGTCCCTCTCTTGTGCTGGCTGGAGAAATGGAATCATTTGTCTCTTGGCTTCTCATCCAGAGGCCAAAGGTGCACAGTGGGCAGGCAAGGAGGCATTCATTTCATTCCCTGAAATCAAGGGGGAATTCACAAAATGGACTCTTTCAAAGGCACAGACAAAATCTCAAAATATCCAGGTATCCTCTGAAATTAAACACCTCTCAAATGTTCTAGGTCACCTAAAAACACAGAGGAAAGCGTGTAAGAAACAGTTTGTCTCGGGTATGAACGAGTCCCAAAATACCTTAGAACAAAACCTGCCAGTGCTGCTGGCAAATGTGAGGCCTCCTGTAAAGCAGGAGAGCTTTGCTCTTCCAGCAACAAGTACAGCCCAGTTCTCCCCTGTTCCCTGGTCTCTAGGAGCAATCCTGGGAACAGGAGACAGTCCTGAGCTGTGGGACTGATTCTGTCAGCAAAGGGGGTTTTGATTTGTTTTCTTTGGCTCCTGCAGAGCTCCTCAAGGCAGGTAGGTGCACGTGTGCAGGTTTGCATGTGTGAGCACAGATGCTTGTTTGGCCTCAGCTGGACTGAAAACATGAATGAAGTCTGCACAGAGCCTATGACAGCTTTGGGTGGTGACAGTCACTGTCCTGCCCAGGCTTAGATGAATGGCCTGACAGACTCTTTCTCCCCATCCCAGCAGTTGTTTAGCAGCAGCAGTCATTTCAGGGGGCACGTGCTGGCTGCCCTGTGCTTACATCGCGTTTGCTCCCTAGTGAAGTGTTTATCTGTGGAAGTGAAATGAAGAAATTGGCCTGTGCTAGGAGAGCCAGACTGAATTTACAGGATGCTTTCTGTCTTAAGAGTTTGACTTCCAGCAGGTCTGCTCAACTTGTGTTTCCAAGTAGCGGGAGTCAGTGTTTTCCTTGGACAAAGGACAATGTCAGGCAGTCACTGCTTCAAATTTCTGGTTCTTTATCTTACCATGAAGGAGTGTAGGATGGTTTTTAAAAGGTGGCTATTGCCATAACTGCTATGATCATGTTACTTACTTGGCTGTGTTCCTGGCCTTTTGTCTTTGGGGAGCTGACTAAGGAAATGCTAAAAAAGCTGCTGGCGGTTGAATCCACAAAATGACAATGCTGGGTACATAGGCAAGGTTTCGAGGCACTGTGTCATTTTTCATGATACCGTGTTTGTCCCCTGTTCACTGAAGCCAGAATACCCTGTGCCAGAGAGCACCTCTGTGCTTGCCTGGGGTGTTGTACCTGTGCAGGTTGAGCTACCCTGCCAGCAGAGAGTAGTGACACCCTCTGACACTTGGGACTTGTGGGCTCTGCTGCAGCTGCTCTGGCTGGCTGGGTGTGATGTGCATGGGTGGTTTTTACACAGTGCTGCAACACAGGGTGCAGGAGACAGCCCTTCCCTGGGCTGTTATGGCTGCCTGTCCCTGGGGTGGGATGCTGTGGGGACAGGCAGAAGCGTGTCCTTGGGTATAGCACTTCCCTTCCTAGCAACTGAGTTTATCAAGTGTATTTAAAAGAGAACTTTGGATGAATGAAAACTGATGAGGCCTGCAAGGCACTGAAACTCCTCAAGACTGTCAACTTTAAACCAGTTTTTATCTTTAAATTTCATTTTTTTTTATCTTTTAAATTCTCACTGCCATGGCAATCTATGTACAGATGGTGATAATATGGAAATGCTGACATTCACAGAACCTTTTTCTATCGCAAAACTTCTGTATAAAGATGGAATGATGAGATTCTGGAGCTGGATATACTGCATTTTCCCAGCCTATGCAGATGGCCCTTCCTGCTACACGCCTGTCAGTCACAGCACAGAGACAGACAAAGAACAGTCTAGTGGTTAAAGGGCAAATAAGAGATGCAGGAGTTGTAGTTACAATTTCTGGTTCTGTTGCACACTTGCTGCACAAACTTGAGCACATCAGTGTTGCATCTGCACGGAGCTTCCTTCTCCTTCCTTTTTCCTGTAATATCCAGTGAGGCTGTAAATTCTTTAGTACATGGAAAGACCTTTTCCAGTGCTAAAAAAGCAGCCCTCTACATCCACAAGCATACATCCAGAACCCATATTACATTGATGGCTGTTGGCAGTGATTGCTAATGAGGAGTGAGCACTTCCCCATCTGCCTTTCCTGTCAGGATCTGCCTGTAGCAAGTGCCTTGGAGCAAGTCTTGCAAGGACCAGGCAGCAGCCCAGCTCCTTCCAAACCATCTCACACCTATCCTTTGTCCCTCCAATATATGCAAGGAGATCAAAAGTTCTTCCTTGGCACTAGCATGGAGGAGGCTTGCTCGGGAAGAGCCGTTGTGGGGAGGTCTGTGGCAGCAGAAGATGAAGCAGTGCAGTTCCTGCATTTGAGCCACCCTTACACACACTCCTCTGCAATAAGGGTAATTAATGGATGCCAGCTATTAGCAGATGAGGCCCAATTCAACTGCTCTGACTTACAGCAGCCAATTCACTAAATCAGAACTATATCCATTAATCACAGGCTGCTGCTTTTGTTATTATCGTTGAAGGTTGGATTCAGGCCTCACATCCAACCCAACTCACCTGACTATCCTTGACTATCATTGTTATCAAAAAAATGTAATAGAAGTCTTACCAACCCCGTTGTTCCTTGAAGCAAGTACAGGAATGAATTTTTAAAGCAACAACAAACACACATGGCTGATGTGGCCAGACTTCCCCTACCCAGTGACTCTCTGCTGACCTTACTTCTCAGCTGAGACTTACACACGGTCAGCCTGCTTATCCTCTGGAACAGGCAGGATATTGATATGTGCAAGAATTGTGCCCTTACAGCCTTCAGTAATTTGTCAGCTCACAGAACAGAGCAGCCAGGCATAGGACAGGGAAAGCGTGATGGAAGCCAGGCCTTGGGAGGCTGCTCACCAGCAGTGAATGGAAAGAAGGCCGTGGGGTGGGAGTCATGACAGAGCTCAGACTTTTGGGGAGGAAGCTGAGGAGTTCTGCCCTAGTGTAAGTTCTGTGCCAGCTGCCAATCTGCTGCTTCTAGATGGAAGGTGCAAAGGAAGGTGTGCTTGAGAAGTAGAGCATGGAAGCTACCCAAAACAGGAAGACACCATTATCTTTCCTCTTGGGCTGACAGTGTGTTATGTTTCAACTGATGTTAACCAGTAGTTTTGCAAAGTAAAAAATCCACTTCTTAGTTGTTGTTTTCCAAATGGTGAAGCACACAGTGGTTACAGTGAAGTATTTAATGGTCAGGAGTAATCACAGTTATCTATCAACTGTTGTCCTCTTTGGGTGGGGTAAATAGTGGTGCAGTTCAGCAGGGTTGTGTCCTGTCCAGACTGTGATGAGATGCTAAGGTGTTGCAATCCCTCAGAATGGCATTGTCCGTGTTGAAAGTGGAATGCCAAATTCCCAAGGAAAAGCAGTGTAAGGAGGGTTCAGCTTTGCCATCAGTTTGTGGACTGTAGATAGTTGCTGACTTCAAGCTGGGCTGTCAGGCTTGCTGGTTGCAAAAAGCAGCAGGATGCGGGGCTCATACAGCTGGATTTAGGGTGGAAACACTTAGCTTTCTGTGTCCAAGCCTGTGCTACTAGGCTGCCTGCTGTGTCTTCTCTGCTATTGGGCTGTAATGGAGTTTGACAAGGATTTTTCCCTCTGGAAGACTTGGAAGAGCTAGGCTTCCTTGCACATTCATGGAGATCATTTAGTGACACCAGTACCAGGGCCCTGGTGGAGTTGAAACAGCGAATGAGTAACAGCCCATAAGTAACTGCGGCCACACGGCCCTCGCAGGGAGCTCTTCTGTGATTTATTTTAAACAAAAACAGTTTGTAAGTTGTGATTCATTGAAACAGTTGATCCTGAAGAACAGTTCTCCTCTGGAAAATGACTGTGCATAATAGGTGTGCAGGTGGGCTGTGTCAAGAGTCTGGTTTATTGATGCTAGGGCCAAAATAAGCAAGTGTTACTGTTAACACAGGGTGGGTGTTGACCCCTCTGCAGCTCGGAGCATGAGCTGGTTTCCCTATTCTTTCTTGCATCTTCAGCTAAAAGTTCGCCTGGTTCTAGTCAGAGTACAATGTAACTGCACTAAGCCTGCTGAGTCTGTATTTAATAATTAGTACTTATTGGTGGTACCAGGGAGCAGCAGCTCTCCCAAACTGAATTTGCAAGGTACCAGTAAGGGAAAGAACGTGTGTGTCAGCTGCATAAATGCACACAGATGTGCATATATATATATATATATATAAAATATATATATATATGCACATCTTCTCCCCTGAGCCACTGCAGTAATCAGGCAGCAGTACCTGGAATCACCGTCGAGGAGCTCTGCTCCTAATTGCTTTTCAGCTGGTGCACACATGAAGCATGAATCAGTGGGACAAAGTAAGCATAAGGCTGCAAACGGCAGATGAAGCAGCTGGTGAGGAAGGCAGAGGTGTACTCAGCATGGATCAACTCTGTTCAGCACTTGGAAACTGGGGAATGTAAATGACAGCTTTCATGGTAGCCAGGGAGCATTTGGGGACTGGGAATTCAGCAGGCATGCTGTCTCACTCCCTGCCTCTTGATTGGTTTGGCTGAAACATGAAGACACACAGGCTTAGCTCCACAATGTGCCTTTTCAGCTGATAGGGGCTGTGAAACCACTCTCACCATGGTCAGCCCGGAAGACAACAAGAGGCTGAAGGAAGGGAGGAGGAGGATGAAGTGTTGGTTCTTGAACTTCTTTAGCTGCTGTTGTGGTGAATCAAAAAGGTATTTTCCTAGTGGGTGTTCGCAGGCATGGCTGCATGTGCTGCCGGGTGAGAACTGCCAGGCAGATCATCTAAGCAGGATTTACTCTCGTCACTAGTTCAACCCCATGGAAGGAGGCAGTGGGGGAGGCAGCGTCTCTGGAAACAAGGGATGTGTTTGATCTTCAGTGTCTGTCCTTGGCTGAATGCACAGGGTTGCATCTAATTTTACAAGCAAACAGTATTAGTCCTGTCCAGACCTTGGATGGGAGGTGGAAAGGAAATTCCATATATTGTTGGCACATACCAAGGAGTCTTGGAGGAAGAACTAGACCACAGAAATGAAGTGAGTCTAAAGATTGCATTTGGGGTGCTGTGGCTTCTGCAGACAGGTGGTAGGAAAGGCAGAATATGCTACAATATGAAGTGCCTTAGGTGGTTTAGACAGGGCTTTTCAGGCACTTCTTTTCTCTTGTTCTTGGGTTGTTGAAGGTGTAACTGTGTTAAAAGTCTAGTTACTGACTTAAATGCTTTCTTTACATGTAAATTCCTTACTTTATATACAGACAAAGCAAAGAACTGATACAAATATTTAGATATGCAGTGAGCCTGTCACACAAAAGAACCCCTGTCCAGTGGATATCTGCTCTCAGAGCTGTTCTGCAAGAGAAACCTAAACAGCAATTAGCAAACTATCCCTTCTACATCCTACAGCATGTTTTCTCCAAAGGAACCTTAGAAGAAACCATGAATATGTTTTACTGCCAATGGCAGATATCTTAGAAACAACCTGGGTTCAGGAGACAGCCAGCTGTAATGTCAAGAATACTGAGTTCATGACCACTTAATCCAAGCTTGTTCTAGCTGTGCACCATTGTACTGCGTGTGCACTACCTTTGCAACGTGTTGTAATACCTACTGTAGCTTGTGATTGTCTGTTAAAGTACTAAATGGCATAAAATTCACACCCAATATATCTGGACTCCAGCTGAGGGCTTTTTATACCCCGGGGAATAGGGGGAATAACGGGTGTATGGAACTGAAACGCCAGGGAGCAGAGCTCTCTCTGCTGGGGGAGCAGCAGCCAAGGTTGCACCAGAGGACACTTGACAGTGACTCTGTGTGTTTGCCCCAGGGCTGGGACTGGCCCTGGCTCTGAAGAGGGCAGCAGGCTGGGTGCTTGGGCAGCCAGCAGTGCTCTTCCTGCTGGCTCCGCTGGACAGGCTGTTCTCCACCCCGTCTCCTTCCTTTCCTCCTGGCATGCCTCCGGTGGCAAGCTCCTTGCCTCTCCTTGTCAGGGGGAGATCAAACCCAGCTCTGTTCCTGGGAGGTGCTTTGCTACCACTTGAAGGGCGCCGCTTGCTAGTTTGTCTCCTGCACTCTGTCAGCAGATAAGAGGATGGGAGATGGATGCAGAGACCTGGCAGTTGTTTGAGGGAAGTTTCAGGCTTGTCCAAATGATGCAGAAAAGCCACTGGGGACTTGCAGCATACACCCGGGGTGGAATGGGGAGCGGGAGGGAGGGTGGGTAGGGAAGAACACTTCAACTGGCTGGGTTTGTCTCTCTGGGGTGGATGATTGCTTCCTTTGATCCCGCAGCTTGGCTTTCTCTCCCCCTGAGCAACTCTGGCTGCTCAACTCACTGCCACGTGATTTGGGCACAGCAGCATCCTTATAAACCTACTGCTGTCCTTCAAGATACCATTTAGCTCCCTAGTGTTTTCAAAAAGGCTCCATGTAGTGATTCCTCTCCTATCTCAGAGGAACATCTGCTGTTTTGAATAAATACAAACCCAAAGCCTTTGCTCGCCCCAGGAGCTGCACCCTTGCAAGGCAGAGGTGTGCAGCTCTGAGCACCATCTTTGTCCTCTCTCTGGTACCGACTGTCCTGGTGTGTCCTGGCTTGCAGCACAGTTTGAAGTGCATTGTAGCACCCTTCATGCTCAGCGAGGTACATTCTTACCCCATCAGAGGGACCCATGTTCTGGTCTCTCAGCATAGCTGCTCGCTGCTGTGCTCTGACATGAGGGAGCCAGGGAACCTCCCCTTCAGGGAGCTTGCACCTGCTGGGGTTTTGGAGAGGCCCGGAGGAGTTCCTTGCTGGGGAAAGCTGGAGCCGGCGGCTCAGGCAAAGCCGTAGCTGTGGCGCTGCTCTGTCCTGCTGCCTGTGGCTCCCGTGGCACAGGATCCTGTCAGCCAGCCAGGATGTGTGAAGCAGACCTGTCAGAAGCTCTGTGACGGCCTGCTGAGCCCCCTCCCCAGGGACCTCCCCTCTGCGTTCCAGCCCAGGTGGGTGCTGCTCTCAGCCTCCCATCTGCAGCCCTTTGCTCAGGCAGGGGCTCTCCACAGGCAGAGGTTTCAGCTGATCCTGCACCACGCCAGGAACCCAAGAGTGACACATGCCCGAGCCTTATTCTGCTGCAGGGCCTGCAGCTGGCATCAGGTGTGACTTGGATGGTCAGCATTTTCTTCACCTGTAGCTACCTCATCATGCTCAACAGAAAGAGAATTTAAAAACAAATCCATCTGGATTCAAAACATTGGAAATATGGGGAAAAGGGTGCAGAAAGATGGCTGCTCCTGAGTAACACATGCTCTCCATTTGCTACCAGATTTTCATAGTTGACTTCCATTATCTTAACTTGTTCACACCAGGAGAGACTCAGAATTTTGGAAGGCAAATTTCAATGCTTTTTTGAGCCATAGGCTCCTAAAGATCCCTGGAGTTAGTCACTCAAAATAACAAAACGTTCTTGAAAATAATAATCAGATTATTTTAATAATTCAGCTCCCTGGGGAGTAATGGCTGGAGTGGACAGGAAGATACTCATACTGAGGGCTTCCCTCAAGAGCCATGTTCAAGGGCTGCCACATTCCAGGGCCACTCAGCTGCTGGTTGGTAGCAGTAAGTACATGGTGTCCTGGATCCAAACAGTACCAGTTTTCACAGATCCAACTTCACAGCCTCGAGCATGCTCAAGCATGCAGCAGAGGCGAGAAACTTTGGGCAAAGCAAAGAGGAGCCCGCATGGGCCTCCCTGCAAGTGTGGTCCCCACCTGGGGCTCTGTGGTGGTCTGGCCCCAGTGTGTGAATATGAGCAAAGGTTTGTCTGAGTCCAGATCAATAGTTTCAGCTATTGATCCCGTTTCAACTAATGCTGAACCAAATTTGCAATGACTGAAAAGCACAAGGGATAGGCACATGAGCTGAAAAGGCTGAGAGTTAGTCAGGCTCTGGGAAAGAAAATACCGGTGACCAGTGAGAGATATAAACACCAGATATTGCTTAATTTACTGGCACAGAGGTTCATGGGCTGGGTGCCGAACCAAAAGCAAAACCATGGCTGTGCTGCTGGGAAAGACAAGGGTTATAAGCTCTTGTAAGAGCCTCCCACAATCTTATTTTCATCAGTTAGTATAGAGAAAATATACAGCCTAGCTGACAGCAACTCTTTACTGCTCAGGAAAACAAATAGCGATTGCAACTGGGAATGACAGACAGGCCTGAATTGTGCCTTCACAGGCTCAATAGAGCTGTTTAGCAGCATCTGAAGGGCTTGAGCAGAGGTGATTAAAGACGATGCTATCTCCCAGCCCCAGCAGACTACAAAAGGTGTATTTTCAGTGGCTAAATCCTGAAACAATTATGGCCTGCAGTGTAGTCAGGTTATTTCTTATCTTTCTGATGGCCTGCTGGCAAAATCTGTTTTCTTAAATGAGGTTTGTAATGTCTAATACTTCCAAGGAAAGATGGTATTGCCGCTGCAATGTGTGTGGTAGTGAGGATCAAAATAAACATAGCAGGCATTGCTAGAACTGCATAGGCTTATAATTAATATCCCATTCCTCAGGGAAGTAATATTTTCATTTCAGTTGTGGGAAGACTTGTTGCTTGATATGAAGCAGTGCTGAGGGTTGTGCCTGCTCCACATTCCCCCTATACTCTCTCAGCACAGGCAGGTTTGACATTTGCAGCTGAATTGCTGGTCTTGTTCCTGCTGGGCTCTCTAGACATGCTCCTGTGAAGGGGAGGCCACTGCACAAGGAGGCTATAGCGATGCCGTGTGTCTGCGTGGAGGTGTAGTGTGAGCGTGGATGGGTGGGTGCTGACACCCAGCCCAAGGCAGTGATAGGTTTCTATGGATGAGCTGTTTCACGGCACACGTTGGGGTTTTTTTCTCATCCTGGCCCTTGACCATCTTGCTGTGCTGTTTTGCTGGGCCTGTCCAAGATGGACAGAGTGCCAAAGTCCTTCACTGGAATAATTTGACTCACCTGAGACAATGGTGACCAGGTACCTGCAGGCAGGATGACCCTTCAGAGGCTTCCCTGAGCCTGCCCAGGGCTGAGGGCACATATCACTGCTGAACTTCAGGTGCGTAGCTGATCCTGAAAGAAACAGTTCCTTTGCTTTAGTGGTTCTGTGAAGATAAGAACAAATTATTATTGTAAGCTTTAGTGCAATACACACTTGTAGAAAGGCTGCTTCCTTCAGTGTTTCTTTTTCTGACATCCAGAGAGCTTTACTGTGAGGAGTTTGTTTTCTTTAAAAAGAAACACCAAAGGGATACCCATTCTGCCTTGCAGAGACAGTGAATCCATGGCACCACAGCTTCCCACTATAACATGCAACCTCAGCATTGCATTCAGGTAGTTAAAATTCCCAGTTGCCACACTGCTTACTTATGAGATGGGGGGAAAGGACATGGTGGCAAAAAGTGTGGGTGAGTGAAGTCAGAGGAGGAGAGAACAGGCCGATGAGAAGAGGGAAGTCTGGCTGAATGGCACAGCACGTTGTAACGCAAAGGTTTCCCAGCAGCAGCAGTTCTCCAGAACTGAACTGGTAGGTGGTGAAGCCACAAGGGATTGTGATCCTCTGGAGTGCCTTTTTGCATAATCTGTTCCATAGGATCACTCTGCATTCATTCCTTTATAAGGCAAAGTCTCCCCTTCAGCAGCCGATGTCAGCCCCAGACAGCTGAGCAAGGAGAGGCCTGAGCAGACTGAGAAGCTGCTGACAGGGAGCTGGGGAGGGGTGTAGAAAGGGGAGCCAGGGCTGGGTTCTGTGCTGGTCACAGAGGTCGATTAGGCAGGTGCTCTTTGGGGTCTGGGTTTTCTACCCCTTTTTCTCAGGAGCTTCCTGGCCTGGTATAGTGGGGCTTTAGAGAAACTGTATTTTCCCTGCTCTCTGTTTGGTCAGATGAATATATGAGGATAGCAGAGACTTTTTCATAGACAACAGAGAACCATCAGAACTGAAATAGTGTTGTGGGTTTCTTGGGATTTTGTGGAGGGTTTTTTTATGAAGCACCCAGGGAAGAGAGGAGTTGTCATTCCAAAATGACCACTGTCCTGAAAAGTGTCCTGAAGAACTTCTGCTGCATTGCAGGCTGCTCCATTTGGCTTCTCTGAATACAAACCAGCAGTAAAAGTGAAATTTGCTAGGAATTGAAGAAGATAATATGAATAAGGGACACACTGAAAGTTGTCCATGTTTAGAGTGCAGTGAGTCTTTGAGATAATTTTCCTGTCCTGGTACTGTTCTACTGTTCTTGTTTTCATACGAAATCTTGGTGGCATTGAGCTGCCTCAGGAAGTACACCCTGGCTGGTCCTTGTGACCCTTGGGCCCCTTTATTGAAGTATCGTGTGTCAGACTGGGAGAAAACAAACCCTAAAATTCATCTAGAAGTCTGCATCTTCTGTCAGGCAAAAGCATGGAATTGGAGTACTCTGGGGACTTGTAAAGGAAGCTCATCTCTGACAGTGTCTTTAATTACAGTCCAAAGGCCATAGCTAGGAACTAGGTGGCCATCTGGCACAGAGGTTTCCAAGTCCACCTTGGAGGAGCTGTTGATTCAGGCCAGTAGTGTCTGTAAAGCATCTGACTTGCAGCACGCTTCACTTCTGAAAAGCAGCACTTTATTCAAGCTCCTGACTCGAGGGCAGTCACTGTGTAGGGGTTGTGATTAAAGTAATGGAGCAAAAGCCTTGGGCAGTGTTGGGACCAACCTCTCTCGTCTGCTCAGAAGATGGATGTGAAAGCTCTTCCCAATTTGGCTAACTTACTGTTAAGCACACAGATGGATTACAAGAGTTGGAATCAGTGGGGGTCCAGTCCCTCTGCCTTTGAAGGCAGCAGGAATTTTGCCATTGACTTCAGTGGGGGCAGTTTCAGCCTCAGGTGGCCAACAGCCTGAAGTTACAGCAGGTGCTTTGCATCACATTGAAAAGGATCTGGATTTCTAACAGCAGGTCCTTTGCAAGGAGATCTGATCCATTCCTGTTTGTTCCCCCATCAGATGCTGCCTCAGAAATTGGTAGTTCAGTGTCTCTGCTGCTTTAAGGCACTGATGACCAAAGTGCAGGTTTTGTTTTTTGTGTGCCCTAATAAATGTCCTAAGGCAGATGCAGAACTCTGTAAGCAGGGAGGAAGGAGCCAGTTGCCAGTGGAAAGCCATGCTGGGATAGAGTCAGGGATACTTCCTCCGTGTCCTTGGTAAGCCACCTGATTGCAGCGTGCTGTAAGGGATACAAGGACTTTGAGGAAACCCAAGATTTTGTTTCACAGGAGCCATTGAGTTTGGAGCATAGCTGCTGCTCTGCCACTCCAGCACTGCACTTCTACTCAGCACAAATGTGGGGAACCAAAGATCGGAGTGAAAGGGATCAAAGAAGGAGTGAGTGGATAATCTGTGTCAGTGGGATCAGCCTGGGGAGGAAAAAGAAGAGGTGACGATTGAGCTGCCAGTCCACCACATGGGCCACAGCTGATGAGGCCTGTGTGTGAGCCATGGACATGTGGAATTACATGTTGATCATCTGTTGATTACAAGAGATCAGTCATGTACCTTTCATAAATGTAACAGGGAAGTCTCATGGCTGAATTTCAGAGATGGGGCCTAAAAGACACGTGGAGGACAGTGAGTTTGTTTTGTTAAAAGGTGAAGTTCTGTATGCCAAGGGAGGAGGGAGGGCAGTCTGGAGTGCTGAGGAAGCTGAGTGAGCCAGTCGTACTCAGAAAGGAAGGGACGGGGATATTTCATGCAGGGGAGAGGTATCCACAGCTGTCTTCCTGCTCGAGTGAGGCTGAGTGATGGGCATCACAAATCCCTGTGGGCTCTCAGCAGGAACAGGACAAACATCCTCTGCTGGTGGTTGGAATTTGAAGTAGATCAAAAATAGACAGTGTATGAAGTGTGTTAATTAAGGGGGTTTCAGCTGTCACAGGGAGTGAGGATGCAATTAAAGGTGCAGATCTTGTTGCACTTTCTTATTTCTAATGCTGGGCAAGTACAGTTTCCTGTCACTCTCACACACTGATGGGTCTGTTGTCCTGATTCCAAGATGAGGGAATGATCTATACCATTGCCTCCCAGCCAGGGAGATGGGCAGGTCAAAACATTCTGGGAAATGGAGAACGAAAATGTCATCCGCGACCACATGGTTTCAGCAGATACAGCAACGAGGAGTTGATCAGTGGAGTCTGTTTAGATCTGTTTGCCCAGACTGTTTCTAAGCATCCCCAGTGATAACACCTGTTCCCATGAGATTTCCACTTGGACTTGCTCCAGTGCAGGTGCACTGAGGCTCACTGTGACTGGCATTCAAGCTGTGTGAGCACATATGGTAGGGGAGCAGCAGTCCCTCAGCAGTACCCTGGGTAAGCCTGGAGGCTGGAACATGACTTGCTTATAAATACTAAAACCAAAAGAATTGCACAGTTTTACTTCTGTGGGTGCTCAGAGGAGCAAATCCTCTCCACTTTCCTACCAAACTGGTCAGCAAAGGCCACAGAGTTAGCTGGTGGGGAGCGAGCAACCTGCATACAATTGTGATTGCTCTTCAGAACAGTCTTCTGCTCTGGAAGAGTGCACTGGTCCTCTTTGGGCACTTGGTTTTATGTCAGTAGCTCAGAAAGAAGCCCAAAGGTAGGCAGGGTCAGGAGAAAGCATGCTGCAAGGCATTGCTGAAAAACATACTGATGGTGGTGGTAGTCACTGTCACTGACTGGTCAGACTGGTACTAAATTTTCCTAGCAGCTTGCAAAACGAGAAAGGGCTTTCAAATTACATCAATCATTTAGGCAAATAGTGGCCAGACTGGTGAATGTCTGGAGGTAGTATATCACATCTTTAGGAGTGCCAAGAACATTTCCCACTGGCGTAACTGAATCTGAAAGTGGAGTTGACTTCCAGACTTGATAAACCTCCCAGGGATGGTCCCTTTTTTCCTTATGACAAGAAAAAAAAATTGGTGACGGTACTATTGTGCCATGATGCATAAAGGATGTGATTACTCAAGAGCAAAAGCATCTCTGTGAGTAAGAGAACAGAGGGAATGAACGGAGAACTTGTTGCTTTGACTGGGGTCCTGGGTTTAGACTGAGTTAAGTACCTGGGACCTGATGCACTTTGAAGCAGTATGGATTTTCCCAGAGGCAATAGCATACTTACTTGGATACACAGTATCAGGAGAACTAAATTCACATTTTAAAAGTTGTATTTTTCATTGACTGGTCCATAATATCTTCTAAGGTGGGTGTAGAAGACCTATTGCTTACATTCAGGGGAAAAGTGGTGCAGGAAAAAACCATGCCGTCTGTATTTGATGTGATTCTGCCACTTCTTAGCAACACTCAAGCAAAAAAGACCCAATAAGCAGAATGTTGAGAATGGACCTTTTTCAAGTGATAAATTCCTGAAATTGCAGAGCTTTTCCTTCAGCTATCTTTCTGCATTTAGCTGAGTGCTTAATGAGTGACAGTTTCTCTAAGATACTCCCTAATCATCACAATAGTCTAGGGAGACCAGTTACAGCATCGTTATCATCTCTTACTCTATGAACATGTTATGTCAGGTTAATAATGGTTGCAACCGGAAAGTGTGATCCAGCCCTCTGAAGCAGAGCTCTTGCTAACATTCCTGTAAATGATTGAAGGAACATGAGCAATCTTACCAAGTTCATTTGCCTCTTAATTTCTAACTACCACCCTGAAAAGCAGATTCAAGCAGTCAATGTAGAAATTCTGCTTTGTTCTGTTTTTAAGACATGGCAGGAGTTCAGATCCTCCTTCCTGCAACAGAAATACTGTGTTTGCTGCAATTTTTAGCAAACATAAAGTGCTTTCACTCTAAAGGGAGAATTTCTCTTTTATGGCTTTCACAAATCATAGTGGTCAAGGTGGTGGGATATCTGCAGAGACAGCTGGTGGTGCTGTTCCAGTCCTGTGAAGAGTGCATCGGGATTTCAGGGAGCTTGGTGACAGCTGCCCTCAGGAATTCTGCCTGGCACCTTGCAGGCACTCATCCTTGTCACTCTGCCAAGCTGTCCAAGGGGAAGCTCATTAGTGCTGGGATGGGGAGCTCCAAGGAAGGCACGAACCTGGCAGGGTGTGAGAAGCTCAGAGGTGGCCCAGTTTCCCATATGCCAAGATCATGGTCCAGGCAAACAGGGTTTGAAGCATGGTGATAGTAAATGGTGCCATCTGTTTCACTAGAAAATCAAATTGCATGGATAAACTAGTCTGTTCTTTAGAGAACTAGTCTGTTCTTTAGAAACTGTGCACCAAAAATATTGGTATGAACACTCAGGTCATTCACAGTGATCCAGTTGCAGACTGAGGCTTGTAAGTCATCCAGTTCACGGTTTTACGCTCGTTTTTTTCAAGCTGTGTGACTGCTGCTCCACTCTGAGCTGGGACTGCACTTGAGACAGTTCCTTCTCGTGCTGCTTGTGGCATGCAGTGACAACCAGGCATGGTGCCAGAGGCTGTTGTACCTTTCTGGAGTGTGGTCCGTATGTGTGAAAGCAAATCTCATTCATGCCCAGGCATGCTGAACCCCTAGGATGCTTCAGCCAAAGCTAGTTGGAAAAGAGTAGATGCATCCCTCTGATGTTCTTACAGATGCAAACAGCAGTCTGTTTTTCTTGAGTAGCTGAAAATGTTGTGAAATGCTCTGTTTAATTCTGCCTGGGATAAAATGTCCCATGGAGATGTTTCTCCTGGCCATTTTCCTTCGTCATGACTCCTGTTGGTGGTTCCCACCATGCTTTTTGTTCATGCTGAGATGTGAGCCCTAATGGAAGTGTCAGGTAGGTGAGGAGGAAACAGGCAGGTGAATGTAGGGCTTAGGGTTGAGTCCAGCAGAAAGTAATCTCTTATAATCCCTGGAAAACATTCTTTCAAAGCAAAAAGATGTAAAGAAATCTAACAGCTCTATCCCATGAAATGTTACCCCATCTTTGGCATTCAATGGATATGCAGGGTTACTCAGTATGTGAAGGTTCCTTAATGCATTAAGTTAACAGTGTAGATACTGATGTTCATGGACACATCCAAAGGAAAGTTGAGTTGTAACTCTTGTGGGAATCAAACTACAAGTTTTTGAGACTTCTGTTTGAAACCCCCTGCTAAATTGATATTTTTGGTCCCATTAACCACATGGAGACATGCACACAAACCAAACATCAAACAGCACACAGAAGTGGTTTTTTGTTTCTTCGTAAGTACTGCTGCAGCCTCGGAAGTGAGAGGGGAATTGAAAGTGAGGGGAGAAAAAAAGATCTTTAAATGGTTTTAAAAAAAATAATCCTTGCTCTGCAATTTCTACTGCCAAATTTCATCACAGACTAATTCCTTGCAGCTGACCTGCAAACCTCTATGAAAATAGGGGTTTACAGTGGAAACACTGACTAACTATAGCTGTGCAGTCCCATGAATAATGACGCTCTAATTACGCCTTACGATTTTCCAAGACCTGCTTTCTGTATAGGTGTTGCTGGTTTGGGGAACAAGATCTTTTTTTTCTTGACTGTGGTTTGCTTCTTTTTGTTCATATTATGTTGGCACATAGTTATTGAAAAGCTTTTCTCTGAAGGGAGCTGGGCAGACAGCTATGATTAAGTATGAAATGATTGGTTGAGCTGTTCAAAGTTATAAATAGGATACCACACAAACCCAGCACTAATCTCACTGAAAGACAGATACTGGCAACATTTCTTAGTCATCTGTTCCTGACGCTCAGGGGAGAACAGCTACACTTCCATTAAGTTTTCAAACAGAAGTTGCCTAAAATACATTTCTCTGGTAAAATTTTGGGCATATGCACTGTAAGCCACACTGAGATCTAGCAGGGTGTTGGAGTTTTAAATGTTCATCCCAGTTTAAACCTGGTCCTCTGGATCCACCCCTCTGTGTAGGGGTGAAAGGTGATGGTTTGATGTTTGTGGAAACAAAGATCTGTTTGTGAAGCAGTTCTGGCACGACCAGACTGATGTCCATATCTCCTCATACCCCTGGCTTAATTTTAAGGGCAGAAGGGGAAGTCCCCAAGGGATGCCCTTTGCCTCTTCAGGTTTACAGGCAGCTTTCGGTAATCTGCTTTTGGAAGATCAGATGGAGGCATAAAAAGAAAATCAATGGCCCAGGTTTCACTTACATGTGTCCACAACCAGAAGGGAAAGGCAGCATATTGAATTCCTTTTGCTGCAGATCTCTCACACAGCAGCTTCTCCAGACTCCAGCCTGGATACTGGTACTTGTCCATCCGAGTTCTGCATCAGCTGCATGCATTCTGTCAGATTGGAAGTTTGCAATTTCATGTTCCCGCAAGATGACCCCATATTTGCTGTTTGCTTTCATGGTGCCTCAAATTGTAGGGAAGGGCTCCACCGTTTGGCACTTTTACTGCCAGCCGAAACATTCACAAGACAATTAAAGCAAAGCAATAGCTGAAGGAGAGCCAGGCATTTCTGGGGCTGAAAAAAGCTTCAAGTTGCAAAGTGAAAAAGCCCACAGTAACCAGAACTTGCCCCTCCAATCCCGCACCTTCCCACATCTCTGCCAACACATAGAGCAAAGAGTTTTAGAGGAGGTAAAAGCACTTCTAATTTATGGCATAAGTCAACAGTTTTTCATAGGTAAAGTCTCTTAATTTTTTACAAAAATCTAAAAAAGGATTATCTTGAATTTGTGGGGTTTAAACAGCTCAGACATGCGTATTTTTATTTTTAGCTTTGGTAAGCGTACACACATCTATGGAATTTCAGATTAATGAGCTTCATTAAACCTATTTTCTTAAATTTTTAGGCACAGACATTTTGGTTTTGAAAACTCTCAGAATGAGATTCAGGTCCAAAAACTTTGTTTAATAACTATTTAAAAATAAGGTTTTCTTCAAATTCAGGATCATTTTCATTCTTACCACCAGACAGAGTGGTTGAGGCTTTTTTAGCTTCCTGATTTTCCCTTGGGAGATTTTTGTTGCTAGAGAGCAAGACCCTCCTTGTGTGCATAGAGCACCTCACCTGGGTGAGCTGGCAGCCAGGAGTGTGGCTGTTGGGGTGGGCAGCAGTGCCCTGTGCCCTGTGCAGCCTTCCCAGCCTGCTCCTCTGCTGTGGTACATCCTGTTCATCCCATTGTCCTGCAAGGGTGGCAGAGGGATAAGGAACAGGGAGTGCCTTCCAGGCGCCCAGGGTTGAGCATGCAGCTGAAACTCAGAAAGATGATTCTCATGGTTTTCTCACCAGCATCAACTGCTTGAGTTTGAAAGGAAATGTTCTCTAATTGCTGACTTCTCCATGAGAGGTTAATACAGGTTTGCTCTTTGCACTGAAATGATTGGGAACAGCCATAAGCACTCCCCATTCTTGAGCAATATTTACAAGCTTGCTGAAGCTCTTTAGTCTCTATCTCAAATTAGCCCCAAGTGCAGTACCACTGTTTTCCTTGTAGAGCTTCAGCAGGTGAACTGGAAAAGCCTTTTGGTTTTGTCCCTTCCAACGTTCCTGAGATGGATTATATGAATTATTGCCCCAGAGTTGGGGTTTTTTAATGGAGAATAAACCAAAGGCATTCGGCTCTTAAACTTCTTTTGTAGTCTGATCCTACTGACAGTGAGCTTCCAGGGCATGAGGAAGAGCTGACAGTTTCTCCAATAGATATTTTTCTGAGAAGAAGCTGGTAAAAAAGATTCTGCTTAATGGATTGCTTTGCCTCTTATGTAATAACATATTTATGTTGTTGTGAAGCCTGCAGTGAAGCTGCATCTGATAAGAGTGATAGGTTTCCAGTTTGATCTTATTTTAGATTGCAGCAGACTGAAGATAAAAAGACTCTTTGTTCCAAGAAGAAAAAACAGAACCAAGCATCTGGTGAGAAGCTGATGTGCTCAGGACAACTCTGAAAGAGGGTGATAGTGATGGATTGCGACACACAACTTCAGTACGTCCCCACAAGTGTTATGTGAAGAGACAAGATAATTCTTCCCTTGTCTAAGATTAAATTCAAAAGTTTTCTGTTTTTCGGGGAAGGGGAGAGGAAAGAGTGTAACAGTGAACTCCCTGTGCATTTCTCCATGATTCTTGCAATTGGTCTAGTTTGAACTGAAGGCTTCTTTCAGGATTGATTTACTTGGAGAGTGTTAGTTGTAGACCATGTCCTAACTCCCAATTGAAGCCTTTCATAATGGATCATCTCCTGTAGCAGCCCTGCTCAGAAGCACCCCCACTGTGTGTCCAGTGCCCAGAGGAGGATCTGGGGCATGCTGGATTCAGTGTGTTCAGTCAGTTCTGCTAGTTGGAGGTCTTTCACTGCTTGTGGTGCGTGTGGATTTGGCCCTTGTTCTTTCATTCCCCTCTCAACCACTGAAAAAGATATTTTCTTACTGCAAATTATAATGCATTTCCTACTCTGTCATTAAATACAGGCTTGGATCATTTCACCCTGTGCTGATTCCTGCTGTGTGTGCACAGCTCAGAAGCAGAGGCAGAGTGAGGCCCGTGTAGCTAGAGGCAGGTCCTGAGAGAAGCTGGGGGAGCAGAATGATGGGAACGGGTTTTCTGTTTCATTCAGAAAGACACTCCCAAAACCCAAAGGAGCAATGCGTGGGTGAAGTGCTTTCATGCAGAGCTTTTCACTGAGGATCAAGTCTGTTGTCAGCACTTGTGACATTTTCTCTGTTCCCTTCCTCTGGGCAGTTTGCCACTGTAACAGACATAGATGACATTAGGATGTTCAGACTGTTGTTTCTTAAGGCACTCTTATCTACTCTGTACTTAGTATTTTTCCGGGACACAGAGGTGGCTCTTTCTCCTCTGTTAATTAACTTTTTTGCCCATGTTTGCTTGCCTTATAAATTCCTCTGACATCAGGGTCTAGGATTAAACAAATTGATACCGCATTTGCAGTGTGTGTGAGCTTGACACTGAGCTGACAGCCTCAGAGCCTGAAGTATTTTGACACACGAACAGGGCAAACACAGAGGAAATTGCTGCTCAGCCTCCTCCGCACCAGGCTCCCAGTTTGAGCAGCCTGTGTTGGTACTAATGGGGCAGTCCCAAAGTCCTCCCACCCATCAGTGGGTTTCTGCTCGAGGTGCCAGTTGTGACATTTCTCAGAAGTACCTGTATTTATTCACTGTGTCAGGTTTTCACTGTAATGCAATTACAGAACAGCACTAACCTGGTAGGGAGCCAACTCCGTGCAGTAGCCAGATTAAGTTGTCTTATTTGGTTAACACTATTTTGATAGTTTATTAAATCCTAGTAGGAGCAGAAAGATAAGAGTGGAAAGAACAAATCTTACGGATTATCTGCTCTTGGTTGTTCACTCTTGTTGGTGTAATCCTGGTCTGAATGACAAGCTGAGGGAACAAGCGTTTAATGTTTTGCTATTGTCCCGTCTTAAACATGTGCATTGCTTTATCAGAATAAGCATATTCTCCAGCTGTTTTTTTCCAGTTTGCTGTTTTTATCACTGATGTGGAACGTAGTGCTTGTTTTTTTTATCTGGAACGAAAACATTAGTTCATCTCAGATAGCACAAGCTATTTGATCAGCCTTCAGATGGTGAGGCATTACAAAAGCTGCTGACATGGGACAAATTCAGACCTGTGGTGTGCAGCTTGAAAAGACTTCATGCCCTTGTTTCAGTCCCCCAAGATATCCAACTACTCTCTCAGCACCAGCAAAGAGATAGGATTGATTGTGCTAGAACCAAATCCCTCTCTCCTTACTGAGGCCAGGAGGCAGCAGGGGTGTGCTTGGGGTCACTGGTGTGGGTGCAGCAGGTGACAGAGCCCCTGCCTCTTCTGCAGTCCTGCCCATGTGTCAGCTGTGATACTGCTCTGTGGTGGCCTCGGTCCAGCAGAGATTAGCCTGGGTCTTGCCACGTAGCAGGTGCTGAGGTCCATGAGCGGTTCCTGCAGGGTGTTGGTGAAGTAGACAGCTTCCCTGTGCCTCTCCTCTCCAACTTGCTGTAGGAGCTCCCAGGCCAGCTCATCCAAGAGCTCCCTGAGTCCACGGCAGGGCTGGTTTCCAGCTACACCCTGCTACCTTTGCTTCTCATCCTGAGAGTGCATCTTCCTAGGAAGTGCAGGAAAATAAGAACTTCATTTGAGCACAACTCTTCCTTGTGACCATATTTTGCCCCCAGTTTCTGGACCATCCCATAGCCCTGCCCCACCTTGCCTATCCTCAGCCTGCAGTATCACTAAGACCAAGGAGAACATGGTTCAGTGCATTTTGGTCACAGTGTTTGCTGTATGATACTTGATATTCAGGCCTGCTGTGACTCCCCTGACATTATGTGCAAACTGAAGCCAAAATGACAATAGTCTTAACACATGATGAGAAAATAGAAGATAATCGTATTTTGTCAACAGCTGACTGCAAATCAAAGAAATAGGCTGCACAGCTAGCATCTGCCATTGCAATATAGGAAAATATCTGATTTTCACTCTGCTTAAGAGAACAGTCTGGTTTCTGGTTCAGTTTGATGTTAGCAGCTACTGCAGGAGACCGGCTGTATACCTGGACACCTCACATGGGTGTTATGGGGCCTAAGTGTTTGGCAGAGCTTGCCAGCAAATGGTTCTCAGTGAGAAAGGCATGAAGAGCTCTTCCTGGGCTGGTCATCCAGGACTATCTCCTAGTCCAAATGTTTTTTGGGTGCTCCTGTTTCCCCTTAGGAGTTATCTGTGACAAGACTGGGATTCAAGGTAGCATCATGGTGCCTAGTGCTGGCTGTGCTGTCAGCAACTTATTAGCACGTGCCAAATCATGTTCTCTGCAAAGATACATATTTGAAGAGAAATGGGGACGGGAACACCTGAAGCAGGAAAAGCTGGGAGGCATAAGAAAAGGGATTTACTTTCATTGCACTACCTCTTTTTAAGGTATTTTTGACATTTGTACCACCTCTAGGCTTGTTTTGCATCAGTTGCAGACACTTTGACATGGTTAAAAAAACAAAAAGAAAGATAAAAGAAAACCCATATTCTAAACTACACTGTTTTGTCCTCAGTTCCTGGCTATGATGCTCATTAGCCTTGATGGGATTTAGGTGTGAAGAGGGAGAGGCCAGCAGATAGTAATGCCTACCAGGGACAGTAGGAGAGGACTGGAGCTCCTCAGCTGCCAGGTGCTTTCAGGCTCTCTGGCTGCACCTGGCCAAGGGCTGTGTCCTGGCATCCCTGCCATGCCTGGCGTGCCTTGCACTTCAGCAAGCCTGATTGCCTGAGACATGTCCACCCAGAAAATCCCCAAGAGGGAGCTTGGGCTGGAGTTGTCCTGGCATGGGGAGCTGCACTGAGGCTAGGAGCATGAAATGAGCTGTTGGAACGGTTTGGAGAGTAAGTGGGAGGAGAGTTACAAATATGAGGGAAGAATTATGATGGATTTATCACAGCCTGAAATAAATTAACCTCTGGGAGGAATGATTTTGTAATAATTTGCATTTAGATGCTCTGACACAGCCACATAACCCCAAACCTTCTGCAAACATTGTAATTAATTCAATCTCCAACATCCTGTGAGAGGGATAGAAATAGCACTATTCACATGGTTAAAGGAGCCAAGGACTCTTCTCTCAGTATTGCACTTTACACCTCTGGGACTGCCCTTCTGTCCTGTTTTCAGAGCCTCCTGGTGGGGTGAAAGGCAGGAGCAGTGAACAGCTGGAGAGCTTTCCTGGGCACAGTTACCTGAGCTCCTGTGTGTTACAGCACACAGACTGTGGCAGGCAGCCCCGGGAGCCCATGTGGGCTAGGGCAGTGAGGCTGGAGAACACGGTGGGAGAAGCAGAGAGCTGAGCCCTGTCTCAGCTCCTGGTAGTGGTGGCTGTGGGCAGGGATATTCCCCCTGCAGGGACCCTGGGCCTAACTCCATCCCTGAATGGAAAGCAGTCAAGTGGTTTAATATTCAGCACTCTGAAGTGTGGTAATGAATTTGATAGCCAAAATGATCTGCTAACCCAGCCAGCTCAAAAGGGTATTTCAAGGACAATCCAGGCCTGTAGCTATGCACTGTGATATTCTCTTGTCATCAGCCTCCTGCCTATTCCTTTCAATTCCAGGGCAGTTAATCATAAATTAGATATTTGCTTGATGCTGTTTTCATGCATGCTCTACCCTGTTTCCGTTTCCAAGGGACCGTGCAGTTGGTGGGTTACATCCCCACCCCAGCTTCAGCAGCTTTTGCAGGAGAGCTGGCTTTTCCAAAGAGACCCAGATTGAACCTCACATTGTGACTGTGGAAGACTTGGCCAAGCTGATTTTTTTCAGAGCATCACAGAGTGCATCTTCCCTTACTTAGGAATGCATCTTAAATCCAGGGCTCTTAGGGCAGCACGGAGCTGGTGTTAGCTGAGCCATTGTGTGCAGCCTGGGCACCTCTGTGCTGCACTGCCAGACCTGCTCAGATGTGGGGTTGTAAGTCTAGGGCTGAGGACAGATGGCTGGGTTTCAACTGCAGGCTTGTGATAGTGCAATTTTCTTTGGGTATGACCCAGAGTTAGCCTTGGTGGCTGGGAAGTGTATCAGTCATCTTCAACATTTGAGTAGCCTTCCCTTTGCTGCCAGTTTGGCTTCTGCCATGCCTGTCTGCTTTCTGCAAAGCTCTTCCAGGGGCTGGGGGCACGTGCTCTCCAGCAAGTGGTGAGCAACAGGGCAGCTGTATACTGGGAGAACTTGTGTGGCACAGCAGCGGGGAGAGAACACATGTTCTCATGGAGATTTATTTCTTGTAAAACACCTCTGGCTCTCCGTAGATATCTGCAGATGTCTCCTGCCAAGTGAACCCAGAGATATTTATAGTGCAAGCTTCAGCAATGGGACAAAGGAAAGTTGGCAAACAAAGGGACTTGGAAATATAAGAAGAACCAAAATATGGTCTGGAACACATTTATTTTGGAATCAATAGAAAAAGGTTCAATAATAATAGTAAATGTTTCCAGGGTGGGTCAGGTTAAAAAGCAAAGAAAGAAAAGCATGTTCACAGTGCTTGTAAGACTGTTCTGTGTGTGCTGAGTTTGAGTTACAGAGATAAATGATAAAAACTTTGCTTCCCACTGGGAGACTGTGGTGGTGCTGAGCACCACACAAACACCTGCTGAGTACCTTATGAACACCTGCAGAAAGCTAAAATAAATGTTACTTCAAAGGGGATTAAAACTGCTCTGAGTTCAAGAATGAAAACAAATCTATATTCAATTCATAAAGTTGTGTAAAATAAAGCAATTTTAACTACAGGTGTGACTTTCGCCCTGCTTCCTGCCTGTTTTTCCCCTGTCCCTTTCCCCTCGGCTGCGTGGAGGCTGTGCTATCACAGCTGGGTTGGAGCCATCCTGCCCAAACTCGCTGTGCCTCGCCCAGGCTGGGAGCGTGGAGGGTTTGTCTGGACAAGTCACATTTTATTTAGCACACCTCACACCACTGCTGCCCCTCGGTGTCCGCCGGGGAACTCAGGCGTTGGGTTCTTCCTACCCTCCTCTCCTCCTTGGGGCAATCCTTGGGGCAATCTAGAATCTTGGTTTCTAGAGCCTGCACAGGGAACCCGCATAATGGACAGCTTTGGTGAACACATTGGTGTCCCCTTGCAGGGATGTCCATATTTGCTCTCCTAGTTTCAGGCAGGTCTCCTGCCTGAATCCTGCTGGCAGTAGGCCAGGAGATCAGAGATCCCGGGGTTCCCACTGATTTGACTTGGTTTCCCGAAACAGGGCATTTGTAAAGGGCTGTTGGAGGCTTCTCCTGAGCCTGCCAGCCCTGTTGGGTAATGGCACTGTTGAGGAACGGCGGGAGTGCTCGTAGTGCTCATGTTGTCAAGTGCAAGGCCTCTGAGCAGGACCAGGACCTCACCAGCAAAATTCACCATCAACTGGGGTGGTAAAGGCACTTCTGGAAACCACTGGGATCCCTTGGGATCCATTTCTTTGTTGCCTGGCTTTTCAGAGAGGCCAGGCCCTGTAAAGGCCTTGCTTTTGGATCCTGAGGGCATCCAGGGCCTCATGGAAGGATGCATCCCACAGAAAAACTGCTGTCCACAAAACTGCCGTCCTTGCCAGAAATCCTGTGGCAGCAGAAATTGGGTGGAAAAGGCTGGACAAGAAAAAAGGTTTTAATTTGCCGTGACAGGAATCAAAGCTATGTCTTGTCAGAAAATTACAGGTCCCTTTTCCTGCCTGTCTGTCACATGTCAGCAGCCCTGACGCTGTATAGATAAATGCAGCTCTCCAGAAAGGAGCCCAGGAAATGACTTGGAATAATCAAGTTGGTGAGGGAAGGAGAGGCTCAGGGAAGCCCTGGAACTGAGCTTGCATTTGGTATGGCAGGCGTTGAGCCACATGATACTTATATTTGACTCTGAATTTTTATATTGAAGCATGAAAAGCAGGAAAAGGCTTTTCCTGCTGCTTTGGCAGTGGTGCCTGGGCACTCGTGGGGACATGGAGCGGGTCTCATGGGAGACAGGCAACCCCCAGTACACACCACCCTGACACTCCTCTCAGCTGGGAGCACAACACAAGGTTGATGATGGGAGTTACTCTCCTACAGAAGCTGGTGAGCAGCAATCCCCGTCACGTAGGCAGAAGGAGTGGCACTACAGATGCCCATGGTAACCTGCTTTCCAAGGGCAGGCTCACCCCACACCCTGCAGAGGTTGCTCAAGGGTCATCTGTGAGCAGGAATCCAAGGACAAGCAAAATGCCAACTCAGCCTGAATGCCTTCTGCTGAAAAGACATCATCTACAGAAGCTGCTCTTAGTCTGCTAATGAGGTACCTTTCACAAGGGTAGGACATGTGCCCAGTTTCAGAGACCCTTTACCATCCATTTGCTAAGAGCTTTACACTGAAAATAGCTAAGGACTTTAATGGGAAACTCTGGAGACTGTGTAGGTGCAGGATGTGAAGCTGTTGAGACACACAGTGTAAAACACAATTTTTAAGATGTTTAGGCTCAGCTATGACATTAAGACAGCAGTCCTGTAAAAGTGCCAACAAAATCATTGGCAAGCCCAATCAAATTACCTTAAACATGTAACTGCTTGGTAATTGGTTTATCTCAGAACATGCTTGGAACAAGAGGGGTATTTTTTTTTTTAATAAATGTTTGATTTCATTCAAATGAATTCTTACTGCTTGGGTAAGGAGAAAGGATGTGTTTGCAGGTAGATGGTTTTTTGTAAAGACTCATAAGAACTTGAGCAATTATTTTAAGAACAATATATAATAATATTTTTTGCTGACTCTGCTTATGTGAGCACTTGCTTCTTCAGAGTAAAGAAATTGAAGAGGGCAGGAGAAGCTCCATACTGGAGAATTTGTCAATTTTGCTGAGTCCTCTTATCTTTCCTGTTCTTCCTTATAGGAAAGGAATTTCAATCAGTGATTGTCAGAGCAACCTTTTTCGGGGTGGTCTTGTCTCTTTCTGGGAAATAAATTTTTCACTTTACGTGTGGAGGGGAATCAGACCCCCAAATTCCACTGACATTCAGCACATCTCTGTCTCTTGAAAACTTTCCACTGGCCCTGCCTCTCTGGTTTGGGAAATGCCTTCTCAGGATAGATTTGGTAGGGCAGGGAGCACTTTGGAGTTGTTCTTTTTTTTCTTGACAAAGCAGTTTCAAACAGCTGTTTGAACTTAATATACATATGAAGTCTAATGAGTACAGCTGTCATTTAATCAGACTTCCATGTCTTCTGGAATTCTAGGCAGAGATAGATTCTAGGACAGATTTCAAGCAGGAGACACTTCCCTTCTCCTTGCTCCATACATGAATTTTTTTCTCCTTTGCTTTTCCTTCCCTCACAGTCACAGTGAGAAAATTTGTGCCTGCATTGACACCAGCCACTATATTAAAGCAGCAGAACTCAAATGAGGTGGTAAATTTGACAGAAAGACCTTATGCAGATCTAGGTTACCAGGGAGCTCGGATATTTTTAAGCTGAGATTGTGGGTGAAACCCCCAATTTCTGGGGTGAAACCCTCCCTTTCCCAGACCTGGCCATTAAACTGCATTTTCTCTCATTTTAGGGGAGCACCTGCGAATCTGCCCACAAGGCTACACCTGCTGCACCAGCGAGATGGAGGAGAACTTTGCAAACAAAAGCCAAACTGAATTTGAAGCCATGATGAAAGAGTCTGGTCGCTCTGTGCAGGCAATCCTAACAGCACAGCACAGAAGCTTTGACAGTAAGTAAAACCTGCCTGATTCCCTCTGCTCAGGATCCAGTCACTGCTCAGTTTTCCAAGCACGGTTGGTGCCAGGAGTTTGTTTTACACGCTTTTCTCTGCACCTCACGCAACAGTTTGCATGAAGTGTTGACCTTCAGTAGGAATTGTACCTCTGGCAGTGTTGCTGTAAGACCAGGGCATTCTGAGAGCACTGTTTGAGAGCAGCCACTGGAGGAGGCTGGCAGCCACTGGTGTGCCTTGGCACCGACACAGCTTTGGCAGGCATGGTGTGATCAGGTCCTATCTCAGTAGAGTAACATTGGAGGCAGTAATGTAAAAGCTGGCACTGTGCCTTGAAATTTAAGTTAAACAATATGGTAAAGGTGACTGGATAGCCCTCAGTAGGTGGGGAGAGTTGAAGGAGACATGGATTTTTCTTGCCCTTTCCATATGGATTACAAGTGAAAAGGAGGTTAGTTCGTATGGGATGCTTATAGCTGTCAGCTTCATACAAATACCAGGAAATGTTACAGAGCAGGGAAGGTCTTAGAGACTATGGGGCATAAGATGTTGTGGACAACATCTCTCCAAAGTACAGCATCCCTCCTAACGGGCTAAGCAAAGGCTAAGGATGGCTCTCTTACTTTTATTGTTCCCTGAAAAATTCATTTTGCAGTGCACAAGAAGCGTCGAGGTCTGAAGGCCACTGGAAATAAATGGTTTACTGGCAAAATTGAGATGACCTGTGATTCGGAAACTGTATCCATTATCAGATTTTGAAGAAGGTCAGACATTTAGAATCATGGCTCTCCTAACTTTATCAACAGTCATCATATGGAGTTACTCTGAAAAGAGTCAGGAAAAGAAGCTGTAATAGCCAGAAAGGTGGAACTGGAAATTCAAGTAGTAAATAATAGATCTAAAGAAATAAGCCTGACCTTCAGGGAGCTGATAACCAAGATGAAGTGCTTTTACACTAAATAGGAAGAAAAGGCAGGGTATCTCTGCAAAAGGCATTGTGACTGTGTGTCCAAGGTTTGCCACAGCAAAGGCATTTCTTTATAAGCTCAAAATAATTGATTTTCACCTGCCTTAAAAGATGACAATCAGGATTTTCAAAAGAGCCTGACAATGGTCGTTGCTTAGACTGATGTCTGAATGGGGCCTGATGTAGCTGGTGCTGAGCACACTCCCTGACCTCTGCAATCCGGCCCTTTGCAGGGATTAATGCTTGGCACCCTCACTCTCCACTCCCTGTCACAGCACAGGCTGGTATATCTGCTCTTTATTTTTGCCATAGACACTCCAAAGAGCAGAGTTCTTTATCTGTCATGTAAGAGAGTGCAAAATTTGATGGAAGCTTTGAGTGTTAAATTAACAAGCAGAAGTTGCCTAGTTAAGAACTGGTTTGGTCTGAGTGTGATGTTTTGGTGGATTAATAATAATAACAGCAATAAGAGTAATAGTAAGCATATGAAAGGGAGATGTCAGTGTTGAGATGTCAGTTAGAGCCATTTGTTTTTATTCCCCAGTATTTTATTTTATTTTGGTTTTATTCCCCAGAATTTTACAAAGATAGAGCTTTATTTCTGTGGTGTATACCCACATTTCTTTTAAGTATCAAACAAAGTAAATGTTCAATAAGCCAGGTATTACTTTAAAAGACCGTAATGTACAGATCATTGGTGTTCTGCAGTGGGAACAACCTCACTTGAGCCCACAGGCCAGGAAGATGTATCCTGCTCCCATTATACCCTTTTAGTTTGCTTAACTACCCTTGCAATCAGTGTAGAGTTTATAATTTATGCAAGATGTGATTAAAATAAATCATCATATTGTGCCTCAATTTCAAACATGACTTTACCTTTTAGTAGTACTGTTATTTTTTCTTAAGCTACTGCATAAAGGGTTTAAAATTGAGAGATTCTGGTGATGGGGCAATGGGATCACCTCAGCTTCTGAAACAAGGCCACAAAAACTGCCCTGGCTTCCAGTAAATGTTATTAATCTCACAGTTAACAAGACTTTTTGCAGGTAGTGCTGCTTAGAGCTGTTCAATAAAGTAGCTTTTTTATGTCAAATTGATGAGTTCTAGTCTTGCTGGCACCAGATGCCTGGGTTTGCTGGATTTCCTTAGCAGCAGCTTGGAGTGCAGCTTTTGGGGTTGCAGAGGTATTGATGCACAGCTTGTCTTCACATTAGTGATTTCATTTGGCCTTACGAGGAAGCAGAGAGGCTCCTCTGGATGGGGATTTCCAACTCCTTCTCTAAGTATTTGTAGTCTGGAGATCAGATTACTTATATATTCTCTGCTAGCAGGTGTGGCATGTTGAACTTTAGGCCTGGAGCTGTCTTATTTTTGGATTTATCACAGCAAATCCTGTGCCTGTATGTAATCTCACTGCTGATCATGGCAATAGCCTGTACTTGTAAATTCCCCAAGCTCCAGATAGGAAGTAGCAAGGCTACAGCAATCTGCCTCTTAAGTAGTGTTCTCCATGCTTGTGGTCAGCATTTTGCTTTGGAGCATAATTCATCCTTGCAGGCTGTGGTCTGTAAAGCCCTAAATTGTCAGTGTGCCTCTGCTCTGAGCTGCAGCTTTGTCCTGTTGCAAGGAATTGCAGAGTCTGTTGTTTCAGTCTCCCTGGCTGCTGTTGGTGCGAACATTTTGTGGCCAAGAGCAGAATGTCCTTTATGTCATACAAAGTACTTTTAGAGAAAATAGACTTCTGTGTGAGATACAGATGACATGCAGTAGGTACAGCCATATATATACACAAAACTGAGGTATGTGGAATAGGATCCCACGGGCTGAGTGCTCTCTCTGCATAGCAGAGGACACATGGCTTCTGAGATGCCCTTCCTCCAGGATTTGCCAGGGCTAAATTTAAACAGCCTATGGTATTGCTTAGCTGCTTACTAGCACATTTCTTGTTTTGCTTTATGTTACTGTAGTTAGCAGAATTTGGGGACATCAGTTTCAAGCAATACATATGGTCACAGGCTTGCTGTTAAAATTTTAACTGAAAAGGTAGCATTTTGCTCTATGACCTATTGGTTTTAATTAAAAAAAAAAAAAAAAAGAGCCAGAAGCACAGACCATGAGTGAGGGGAGCATATGCTTTTGATAACTCAGTGCTGGGGAGGATGTTGTGGTCAGAGCAGAGGTATGACATTAGCAGGATTATAGGCATAAATTCTTTTTTAATTCTGATGTCTCAGGGCTCTTGGTCAGACAGGGAGGGCAGTGTAGTTACCTGGGAGCACAGCCTGTAGCAGAGACCTACTAGAGGCTGCTAGGTTGGTTTTGGTTGGCATTTATTTGCCTGGAAAGTTGTATATACTCTATACTTAGCAAGAAAAACATGAATAATAAAAACAAAAACAAGCTGGGGGTCTTAAAGGGAGCTGGGGTACAGTCTCTGTTGAGACTGGTACTAAATACTGTTTTAAAGATACTTCCAACATTGCTTGCCGAATGTGTCTCTTTTCAAATTGGTACCTTGTCAGTGAACGGGAAAGTTTTGATGTCTGTTCCTACCAAATTAAATGCATTGACAAGGAGCTTTGTGCATGCAGTGGCTCAGGATACAGATGTGAGCTGGCTGTGCCCCCTCTGACAGCTGCAGAGCAGGACTTTGGCTCTTCAGTTGCGCTGAGAGCGAGTTACAAACGTTGCTCAGGTCTGGGGGAGATTCCTGCAGAAAATGAGCTTTGTTTTGCACATCACACAACTGCATGTCAGTTTTGCTCACAGTCATGGGACTTCTAAACTCCCATCCTTCCCAGTACAAGTGAGACTTGTACTTCCATAATCTGTTGCATCAGTGAACCTGGAAAAGCTTCTGGGCTGTGCAGGAAAGGCTGTAGAAGAGTTTGTGGTGCTTGCTCAGAGCAGTCCCATTCCAGGGCCGTGCAGCCAGGGATGGCTGCAGAGGGGTGGAAAGAGGAAGCAAGAGCAAGTGGTGCTTGGAGTGACCGTGAGGGGCTGCAAGCAGCAAGGAACAAGGCTGTTTTTCTAATCTTGGTGAAAGCTCAGTTGTTGAAAGTCTAATCCTTGTCTGTCTCTCTGTTTTCTCCCTTTTCCCCCACTTAAATCACTTTTTAATAATGCTGCAATGTTGCACCAATCTTTCCTTTTGGTACACTTAGCAAGCAGTCCCTGTGTGACTGCTGACCTTTAGCTGTGAGCCAGGAAGTCTGTCCTTTCAGAATTGTTTCATGTTTTCAGGAAATATCAACAAGCCAAAACAAAAAACTTTAGCTTTTAGTCCACACTGCACAGTCTAAAAATGGTTCGTAGCTCTCGTAAATTCTGTGATTTGTAAGCTGTGACAATCAAATGCAGATTAAAAATTTTGTGTTTTATAACTGTTGGGTCATTGGAAAGCTGATGTCATGTAAAGGCTTTCATAATGTCCAGGGCTGATAGCTGGAAACTGCATATGCAGGAACAGACCATGCAGGTAATTAACATTATTTGAGTTAGTTTCAGACAGTTACATATTTCTTATGAAGATGAATCATCGATTTAAATGTTATAAGGTAGAAGACGTCCTAGAAGCTGTTACACACTGATGGTTAAAATTTTACAGATTTCTAAAGGTCCCTTGTTTAAAGTTCAACCAAATGTCTTTGTCAGAGGAACTGAGTTACATAACCCTCAATACCTAGAGTTGCAGCTCCTGAAAGCACTGGTGGAGAGAGGCATATATAAATATGTTTATTTATATTCATATATACTGTGAACACTTAAGGAAGCTGATCAGAAGGTTGTGGAGTAAGCCCAGTAGGCAAAGCAATGTTCTACCCTGATGGTTTTAAACGCAGACTGCATAATCCAGACCTGAATCTGAATTTTGCAGGCATTTTCTCAGTTGATGAGAACACGAACCAAGCCCTGATGATCTGAATTTGGTGGCCCATCCACCAAAAGATGTATTCTGTGAGATGCAGGACTTCTCTATGCAGAAAATGATGGATCCAAGAACTGAGCAAGGGTTACGTGGGTCACAAGGGCTGCAGTGCCTGTGTCCCCAGATGTGTTGTCCCAAGGCACTGCTCCACTCTTCGGTGTCCTGCCGCCACTGCTCTCATCTGGGGCTGTTTCTTGGAGGCATCGCATGGTTTGGGTTTGGTGAGGTGCTGTCTAAAAGGTACTGTTTATGTAGAAACAGGGAAGAAGGGACTGGATATGCCTTAAAATGTGGAAATGATGCTGTGTTTAGAAATGAATTCCTTTGTTTCAGAGGTTGTGGAAGGGAGCACTTGCGGAGTGAGCAGTGTTGCTCCAGCAGTCGCGGGCTGCGCTCTGTGATCTGGCTGCCTCCGGCTACCCCTGCCATCAGCACTGGCTGCTCCCTAGGGCCAAGAATTTGAGTTAGAACTTCAAATGTATTGCTTTTGATCCAGAAACTCCTAATTGCCCAGGAGCACTCTTTCTTGAGGTGACTCCCCAGGCCAAGGCTCTGCCCTGAAATTGTGGTGTGTGGCTCAGCCGGTGGCCCTGGCCATCGGCTCAGCACTGTGGGAGAGCACTGACCTCTGGGGTGTCCTCGGGCAGCTGGAAGGCAGCAGGACTCCCAGCACCCCATGGGACTGCAGGCTTGGCTGTCCCTCTGGATATCTGCTGGGGACATGGGATGGCTTCCACAGCTCACCTGAGGTTTGTCTTCCCTACCATCAATCTTGCATTGGCTGCCTGCTGTCTCCCAGCTGAACATCTATTATGAAGCAGGGCCTGGGCATGGGCATTTTTTCCAAATGGAAAGGAATGTATGGGCCTAGAACATTTCAGCTCCTGAGCAAAAAGCTCATAGAGTCAGGGAGACTGAGTTAGAGCAGGGACTTAAGGGCAGGAAGATGTCTGATTGTTTTTTCTAGTGACATGACTGGAACAGGAGGAAAAGGAACCTGGGAGCGAATCTCTTTTGCTCAGTGTTCATCACCTACCCTGCATTTTTCTGACAGGCCAGGGGCAACCTTTTTGGTAAAATTGCACTACTCAAAATACCATTCTTTTTTGCCTCTTTCTGCACAGTGCTTGGGCAGCATCATTCAGAAGCCCGTTTGTCCCATAGCTTTACCTCTGGGATGCATTATCAAAAGGACTTAGAGGCCGTCAAAGATTATTCCTTTGGCTCCCATGGACTTCCTTCCCTTAGGGTTGGTTTGGGGACAATACAGACAGAGAGAACACCTCCTTTAAGCTGAAATCAAAAAGCAGAGTCTCAGATGGATCCAGGACAGAGAAACAAATAAGGGGGTTCCCTTGGAGGCATCCACAGGAGGAAGGCAGCAAACACCCATGCTCACTTTGTATCTTGTTCCCCCCAAGGAACCACCTTAAAAAAAGCCCAGCACAAGACAGGATTCATGTTAGTTGGGCTGTCGCTCTCCCCCAGTCATGGGCCGAAGAAAGGAGATGCTTTCATGTGTGGTGCTGAGCTGCTCATTCGGTATTTATGGGTTCCTGGAATGGGGTGCGGTGTCTGCCAAGGTGCATTCCTGGCCTGACAAGATTAATCCTGACAAGTAGCTGCCTCAGGGAAGCAAACGCTTAGGCTCACCTGTAACAGCTCCAGCACCTGGAGTTTTCTTTTCCCTTACATCCACTTCCCTACACATTTAATCTGCAAGGCTCTGTTGTGTGCTGCAGGGTATATTGCAATGTATGTGCAGCACTTTGCTTAACAGATGGCATGGGCACAATATCCTCTTTTATTGAAAGAAAAGAGAGCAAAACACTGGAGAGGCTGGGATGAGAGCACTGCACTGGGGTGCCTCCTGCAAGGGCCTGCACACCCCAAGAGATGAGCTGCTTCATCCCTGCAGAAGTCAGGTTAGGTGGAAAAGGTACATCAGGCATCTCAGTTTCAGCAGCTGTCACCATGTTTTGTCATACACTCAAAAAATGCTGCCTCGGAGTGCTCAGAGAACAGTGAAATGTGCATCTGCTTGGGGACATAAAAGAAAGCACCTGCTCTTCCAAGATTCCGGATAACACAGGCATATTTTGCAAGAAATTAGTGATGCCTAGATAGTAATTTCAGAAGAAAGTGTTGGCAGAGTTAATTTTAACATTCAGGACACAGTGCATGAATCTCTTTGAAAGCCTCTGATATAACAGATTAAGCAGCCCAGCAGCCTAACTTTTATCACAGGTGCTAGGTGTTGCCTTCAGTGGCTGCAGAGTCTTACTCCCAGATGTCTGCATGGAAGTCAGGGTGAGGAATGGGAGATGAACAGCTGAGGTTTTTTCTGCAGAAGAGCCTGTGTCTTTAACCACTTTATGCTCAGCCATTTTCTAGCTGGTTTACTGCCTTCTCCAGGAAGCAGTTGTCACCCTTCATCTCTCTGATGCCCAGTGTTTCTCCTAAGAGGAAGATAACAGGATTTCCTGAGCTGCTCTTATTGCAAAGAAGTGTTGGTGCTCAGAATCGGCTCTTGAGGGGATTTTTGTGCTCCGACTCAATGTTTGCCAAGAATCCAGTCTCTGTTCCAAGCCAGGTGCTGTGGGTATTCAGGAGCATGGAGGGCTCCAGCAGCAAGGTGCTGTCCCTGCTTACAGATCGGCAAACACCATGAGCTGGAAAATACGCTACTGAAATATGTGGCATGTCCTGACATAGGAGCTTGGGTTATTTTAAGTACTTGAAGGTATCTGTTCTCGTTTGAGATGTTAAAAGTACTTTGTTCTTTCTCACCAGAAGTGCCTGCAGCAAACTGTTGATTCTGCTTTATTAATTATTGCCGCTGAAGTTGCACATCCACGGAGCCAAGAAGCGCTGTAATGCACTGTAGGGCATCCTGCCTGTCTGAGCCTCAACCTATGGTCCAAGGACTTTGTTTGAAAACAAAAATAAATAAGCAAACAAACAAATACCTGGTTTGAAGAAGTGGATTATGGAGGGAAGATATGACTGGAAAGTCATACGATAGGTTTGTGCTAGAGATGGGAACAGAGCTCAAGTGCCTGGGTGTTGAGTGAGGTGCAGGAGTAGCACAAGTCCCTCTAGTTCATAAAACAGTGATCCTCTTCTGGTAAGACAGCAAAAGACATCATGTCATGCCCTGTCTTACAGGGGTTTATTAGCCAGGATCTATCCAGACATCTGTTCTCAGCAACCCAGCCTAAGAGGGAATAGGCTCTGCCTCGAAATGCTCTTTGGTCATTGGTCATTTGTGGTTTTTCTGTGCAAGGCCCCTTCTGAAGTGGAAGTAATCATCAAAATCATGAGGGAGGTTTGCAAACAACTTGTGTAAATGGGAGCAAGTGTATGAGAGTTTTTTTGGTGTCGGGTAACCTGTTGTGATGAGAGGAACTGATCTGATTTTTAGAGTGTAATATGAGTACCAGTAGTGCCAATAAGAGCTGGAAGGTGAACTCTGCCTATGAAAAACAGTCTGAGAATTGATTATCTACAGGGAGACTCAATCCCTTTTTGTGGTAGAAAAAGGCTGAATAGCTTTGCTTATGAACATTTCACCTTTGTATTTTGTGTAGCTGCTTAAGGATGTTTCACTTCTCCCCCACCATTCCTATTCTCATCTTATTTTCTCCCTTCAGGCCAACACAGCTTCTTGCATTTAAAAGCACAGTTAAAATGGTGTGCAGAGCTTTTGCCAGTGCTTCACTTCCTGTCCAGGAAATGTTGGGGTATCATGATTCTATTTCTTGTATTTTCTGAAATTAACTATGATAGAGGGAAAGAAAACTCAAATTTTACCCAGCAGTCCATAGCTACTTCTGAAGAAAGGTAGTGTTGAGTCATTCTCATTAAACCTGTAGATTTGGCCAAGAACACCAATGAGCTGAGTTTGTTTCACTGTAAAGAAAAATAGAAATCAGAAAACCCAGCTTCCATCAGGCCTGATATACAGAACATGAGTGCAGCATCAGGTGCTCTGAGGTGGTGAACCAGGATATACAATGGATTTTACTTCAGCTGGGTCGGGATCTTTAGGAGATTATGTGGAAAAAAGATTGAGGGGCTTTAAAGATTTGTCTTTAGTAATACTCCTCCTAATCCACTGCTTTCCCAGCAGGATCTACCCTTTGCAGGAAGTTGTTCGACACTGCTCAGCAGTGATTCCTGCTGACCAAGGGGGTAACATCAGCACACTCTTCATCCCGAGGCCAGCACGAGAGCAGCCCATGCAGCAGCCCCAGTAGAGAAACACTGAGGCTGTTCATTAGTAGAGAAAAGGATTCATTTTCTCTCTCTGGAGCACCTTGTTATTGATTACCCAGCTTTGTTTCTACATGTACTGCTGGAACTCCTGCTTCCATTTGTCATAGCTGCATCTCCAAGCTGTACATTTCCACGTTGTTCACTACACCTGCCACATATTTGTCAAAGCAGTACAGTTAAGACTGTGAATTCATTTAAACCCAGTGACTTGGAGATGCTGGTAAAGGAGGAGGGTGAAATATATAAAGGAATACATACATACATGTATAAGTATGTGTGTTTGTAGACAGGTGTGTGTATTTCTGTTGAAAGGTGGCAAGCCCAAATTTCAGAAACTGCTGTGTTCCTTTATAGGTGTTGCTGGGAATGAATATTATGATATTTTCTGCATGTCGAGAGGTAACAAGCTTGTTAATTTGACTTTGGAGTGCCACAAATATCTGGTTAAATGTGAATGCTGAATTGGGGGTCTCCAGCTGTTCTTAAACAGAAAGAAAGCTCCAAATGAAGGAGACATCAGATACAAAAAAGAGGAGCAACCTTACTGTGAGTACAGGGGGAATTCAGTCTTCTGGTTTTCATTTCCAGTAGTTTTTAGCAAGAAATGTACCCAGTGGTGACTGTCTCTGCTCTGCAGGTTCCCAAGCTGTGTGGCAATGATAAAAAAACAAACCCAGCACTCCCAACCTCCCTCCCAAAACCTGAGACAGCTGTGAGCTGGAGATCAGCCTGTGGCTTAATCAAGGCTGGGGAAAGTGATGTTTGTTACAATTTAAGATGAGTATTGAGTCTGGATTCAGCTTTTAGTGCTCTGGAGATAATTGAGCTGCTTCCTACAGCCCCAGCAGTAGAGCGATTCCCTTGTAAAATGCAGCCTTGTTTTAATGCTGCTAAAAATGAATAAATTAGTCCTCAAGGAATAATGAATGCCAGTAAAAGCATTGTGTGGCAGCATGTAGTAAACTTCTTGTGGAGGAAGTGGCTGGAATTGACTTTTCTGAGAGCAGGATTTTGGCTCTCTTCTGATGCACCTATCCACGCCTGCTGCTCTGCTCCTGCCCTCCAGGTCATTAAGAAAGGCAAGGGCTTAGGTGGAAATAGCCAAGAATAATGTATAGCCTCAATCTGCTGCCTTTGTGCTTTATTTGTGACATCTAAGGGCAAAGTGGAGCATCCTATTTGTCTTGGTTCACTGTAAATAAGGACTTGGCTGTGTCTGCTCTCCAGTTCTGGCTCACAGATAGTAACAAGAGAGGTAGGGTTCCTCCTCCTCTAGTGCTGACTGCTTTGGCTGGAGCACAGACTGGTCCTCCTCCTTCCCACCTGCAGGTGAATAGGAAGGCTGTGCAGGTGGCTGTGCCCATGACAAATACAGCCAGTATTTTACATGTCAGTGTGCATTTGCCGTAGCTCTGAGAAACCATGGCTGCTTCAAAGCTGAGTTTTGTCCAGCTTGAGGAGCTCTTTGAAAGGAGCATAACTGTTCTTGTTTCTGCAGGATTTGGCATCCTCTGCCATGCAGATTTCAGTCAGGTTGGAGATGACACATCTGAGCTAAGCCAGCCCAGCTTTCCTCTCATCCCCTCGCTGTGTCGAGCTTGCTGCAGGTCATGGTGAAGCCCATCCCAGCAGTGCATTTGCCTTTCTGGTGGTGCCTGACCTCCTGTCACCAGCAGGTCCCTGAACTGCTGCACAGCTCAGCTTCTGTTTGATCATGGGTGAAACAGATAAGAAACACTGAATATTTTTATGTTTCCATAGTCCATACTGAAAAAGACAGAAGGCAGAAGACTAGAACTGAGATTTGTTTTGCAGTTTTAATTTGTGCTTTCCTTGCTGGCACAAATAATCTATTGATATTTAGTCTTCATTGATGTGATCCTACACTCTTTTTTTCCTCATAGGCCCCTTGCCTCTTGTAGGACACATGAGAGATGATGTCTGCTGAATCATCACCATTTGTTGGGTAGTGTGGTGTGTTATTTACTGTACAGCAGCCAAATCCTGCACTCAGAAATAATTATTAATTTCCTCATAGGCTAATTAAAGATTGTATCGTAAGCACGTGTATCAGGGAGCTGAATTAAGGTTTTCCCAGCAGCATGAATCTTCTCAGATCCCTAATTATGGGGGTGTTTGGCTTTGCAGTTATAAGACAGCCTTGACTGGAGTCTTTAAAATCTAACATAAGGCCCCATTTGCACCAGGAGTTGCCAGCCTGGCTCCCTCCCTGCCATCATTGCCCCCTCCAGCATGCCAGGGCCCAGCAGCTTCTGGGGGAAGAGCAAAACAAGGGCAGCTGATCCTGCTGTAAAGCACCAATGCCTTTCCTTAATCTCAGCCTCACACACAATGTGTTTGGCTGATCTTCTTCCCTAAAATCCATCTCAAAGCAGGTTCCCAGCATGGAAGGTTGGTGTAAGGTGTGCCAGGTAAGTTTGTTGTGAGGTGCATAATTACACTGGGAGCTTTTCAGTCTGCTCGTCAGGAATTTGCATCAAGTATGATTAGCTAAGTGGAGACCTCCTTATTTGATTACCTCTTTTTTGTTGTTCTCTAAAAGAAAAATGACATAGTTAGGCAGGAAAAGCTTTAGAGAGGGGTGATCTCTTTATTATATGTTTCTCTGGTGTTTGGCACAGTGTGGCTGAGAGCTTCCAGTGCTATAATAACAGTTATCATGAATGTGCATCACCAATGAAATTGTACTTCAAACATCACAGGTGAACTGATACAGACTCAAACTGTTACCTAAGAAGAAAATACCTTTTCTTTGTTGTTGCCTTTGATAAGCATTTCAGCTGGAGAGGGAACAAGTACTTTTTTACATTTTTAAAGTTAATGCACAGAAAGTCTTCAGTTGATTAGCAGAGGTCCTGCGTAGGATGGCTGTTTCATTACTGAGAGTTTAAGCGAGCTATAAATATATTTTATGCCCTTGTACAAGTTCAGAGGACCGTGAAATATAATTAAAAGATTCTGGGCACTGCATGCACAGGGGCAACATAGGAAATAAATGTTTGACCGTTCTTACCTTTGGTCACCAGTGAGCAATTGCTCTCTGTGCTTATTGCCTGCATTACTTACTGTTTTGGCTTAAATACAAGATTCAGATGCCTACTGAGAATGCTGAATGAACATTCAGTAGTTCTTCTGTCTGGATTTTTCTTTTTGGAAGGTGCAGTGAAAAATGCCAGGCTATTAAGAAGTTACCTTTAATTATGCGGACCGGCTTTGGCTATGAATGAGAAGGAGGTTTGGAGTCTATTGTTATTTCCTTTTATTTCTGAAAACAAAACAAGGAATGCTAATCAACACATTTTATACTAGTGAAGCACAGTGTGTCTCAAGCATTCTGTTTTATTCCTAGCCAAGGGAAACACCATATATGTATTATACCAGAGTAGGATCTGCTTGTGGATTAACATTCTTGAAGATTTACTGGGAAGCTGACTCACCAAAGAGACTTCTCTGTAAAACTGAGCCAAGTTTTGACACTGAGTAAGTTGATATAACTGGGTTAGGACATGGCCCAGTGATTTTCAGGTTTGCACTGGGGAATGTAGCTGTGACAGACTATCATTCTGAAAGAAAGCCAGAAAATTAAATACACAGTAACAAATATAAATTTTATCTCTTGGGGCCAAGGAAACCCCTTGTCTGCTGTGTGTGAAACAGAGGAAGAAGCCAGTGGCTGTCGAGCTACGGGAAATGAGTTTGCAGGATCCAGTTATCTGTTACTTGAGTCTGTAGTCACTGAGCTTGGAGCAAGCCTGCAGAGCCATAGCTGCACACCACAGTCTCCTGAGCTCCATGGGATCATTCTCTTGGCTCATCCTGAGAGCTGGTGGTGCAGGCTCAGAGCTGGGAGCCCCTTGGTCAGTGATGCTGCAATCAGTAATGCTCCTGGAGGAACTGGAAGTGTCTGCAGCAGCAATTCGGGACACTTTTGCTGGAGGTGTCCACAGTAGCCTGTCATCAGGCACCTGCTTCAGACATCTTCAAAGGAAAGGGAGGAGGTAGCCAGAATGAAATGTGAAAAGATTGCTGTAAGCCTGTCCTCACTGCCCAGATAACAGCTGCCTAAGGCAGTGTGCCCGGGTGAAGCAAGGGTGGAATGAGTCACCCTGAGAAATCAGTTCTTCAAACCCAACTGCTGAGTGATCAGCAGTGGCAGAAGTACAGCTGTGGGAATAGATGTCTTTATCAGAGCAGAGGTAAGCCTTGTGGCAAGACTTCCTAAAGAATGGGTGTGTGTACAGCCTCTAAGTGCCTGCTGTGCTGGGGGGCAGTGATCCTGGTCACCACTGCTCTGGGTTCCACATGGGAGCTGGTAGGGCACAGGGATGAGGAGGAGGCTCAAACTTCATCCTGCACTGAAGGGCATGACCATACATCCCTACTGGGGGATCTCTAACCTCTTTGCAACAGTCAAAGATTGACACCACCAAAGAAGGGTCAGTGATACAAACTGACCTATCCTCACAGCAGCTTTTTCCCTGGTATCTCTGCTCTTCACTGCAAAATGAATAGACATGCTCCTAGTCCCATGGCCCTTCTTACAGAGTGTAAAGCCTCCCTTCTGTTTAAATAAACATACACATGGCAAGGATCTGACACAGAGACTGTTGAAGTGGCTGTTGGGGCACTTCCATGGCCACTGAAGTACACACCGTGTGGATATGGTGAAAAACCACCTTGAGACATGGATGTGAAGAAGCTGGAGAAGCTGAGCTTTTAACAGGCTGTCCCTCCTGAGTTTAAGGGCTGGCAATGTTGCTGCTGCACACGATGCACATTTGCAGAACAGAAGGAGTCTCTGTGGAAGGTGACCCGGCTTTGAAGATGTGGGTAGCTTATCACCAGGAGAATATATAAATAATGGGTGAGCAGTAACTTGCATATGCTCCATTCAGGCATATTCCTGAGCACAGAAGAGAGAGATTGGGGCAGACAGTAGTCAAGAGAAAACAGCCTGATCAGCAGCGGTCATGTTTGAGCATCTAGGGGATAGATTGGGATATAAAGGCAAAGAGGGAATGGGGATATTTCTTACAACATGAAAAATACATTTGAAGGAACTAGGAGTGAACACTGTCAGCAGACAGAGTTTAGATTTAGTCTTTTTCCATTAAAAAAAAAGTGTGATGGTTAATTCTCATTAAAAGGACTATAAAGATTGGAATCTCCGCTGTCGTAAAACTTACAGGTCTCTGTAGTGCAATATATTTTTAAAAGGCAGGCACTTGACAGAGCAGGTGGTACCTGCACAAACCGCAGACCACAGGAGGGATAAAATACTTCCCAGTCATACCTGGCTGATAGGACACAGCGCCTTGACTGAGCACTTCCATCTCCGGAATTGGACTGTTTGATATTTGTTGTGTTCTGTACCAGAAGCTTCCCAAGCAACCCAGGAAGGAAGCAGCCACCAACAGCACAGTTAAATCTTCTCAGGTCTCTTCTGCAGTCATAGCACTGCAGTAAATCTTGCTCATTATCTCACTTGAGTTTTGTCCTCTTTATATGTAAGCCCAGACATTTATCTGTAGAGTTGCACGTTTAGGGTATTTTGTAGTGGTGCTAAACTGAAAATAGAGTACATATTCTCCATTATTCCAGAGAGTCACACTGAATTGAAACAATTTGGAACCTGAAATCAGGTACTGTGTGTCCTTTTTCTTCTGATAATAGAAATTCACTGTGTCAAGCTAAGCTGATAAAATGCTTCCATTTCAGATTGCTGCAAACAGGCAATTTGGGCAAGGAAGCAGTTGTACTTTGAACTCCTATTAGGAATAGAATTAGTTTTCAGCACGGTCGTATTAGCAAAACCAGTGTCTAAGGACCAATTTGTAATTTCTTATTTAGAGCAATTGCTGATCTGATGAACAAGACCTGTGTTCATACTCTGAGGGACTGCAGTCATGGCCATGCTAGCATGTTAACATCTAAGGCAAAGTGAACAGTGCAACCCCCAAAACACAATCTAATCCTTTATGGAGGCAGTTCTCGACTTCATCACTTCCCCCCTCAATGCACATGATTGTTGTGTTTCTTAGCCTTATACAGAATCCCCTATTTTTTACATTCTAGAGTACTTCAAGTTAATACAAAAATCCACCTAAAATATTAGTTTGAAACTGGAAATACATAGTATATTTTTTCTCAGCTTCCACTTTAGGGAATTTAAGTGGTCAATTTTCAGAGAAAATTCTGTGCCTTTAAAGTAACGAGTATCAAAGACTGTTTTTAAGATGCTGAAAGACATTGAAAACGTTCATGTAGTTAGCTTTGGATGATTTAATACTTAGTTTAATTTAAGTCCTGGAAAGATTGAACTAACGCATATCTTAAGAGGTAATTGCTTTGAGCAAGTGGAAAATACCATCTCTTCTTTATTCAAAGGAGTGTGTCTGTGGCAATTAGGATGGAACATTATTTTGGGCTTGCTGTGGACTGCTGAGTGACCATGGAGGAAAAAATCACATCTTCCGGTGGTCTCAGTTAGAAAAAAATACCCACTTGTGTTGTCCTGATGAATATTTGGCCACTAAAGTTCGTGCCATTCTTTCAGGAGGCCAAGGTGCTCCTGGTAACACTCCCACGGCAGGAAGGTCAGGGGAGCTACATGTGGGACCACCCAAAGGTGCCCATATATAAAGCCTAGCTTTGACACAGTGAGCCTTTGTTTCATTATGAAAATTGCATACTATTACCTTGTATTAGACTGGTTTGCTGTTTGCTTTTGGGGAGCTTGATGCTGGAAATAGATACCCATGTTTGGAAGCAGATTATGTTTAGACAAATTCCCAGGCGTGGAGGACAGGAGCTACACTGCTCCTGTTGTGCCATATGGGTGAGTGGCTGGTGCGTTTTGTATGTCTGTTGTTCAAAATTGGGTCGGGAACTGGTGGAGTCCCCCAGGAACGATGGAAATTTCCTTTGTGAGTGTCCGTGCTGGTGAGGAGGGGGATGTGCAGACACTGCCCACCTGCCTAGCCCTCGCCTCAGCACGCTCTGCTTTGCAGGAGCAAATGCAGAAGAACCGGTGCTTCTGCAGAACAAAGTCAGGTGCAGAGGGCAATAAAAATCTGTTTGATGCTCTGTAAGGAAAGAACCCAGGAGTGCTGAGCTAAATAGGAGATTTGGTAGTTTGGCAGTTTTATGTAGAGCCTTGCGAGAGAAAACTAAGCTGGAGTCAAGCAGAACACACCGAAGTGCTTGGCAGCCTGTGTGTGCCAACAGTACTGAAAGCTTTTCAGTTACATGTAGACAGAGGAGAACAGGGACAGGGCTTTAACCTTATCTAATACCTTCATCCTTGAGCAACGTAAGACTAAATCAAAACAGGAAAGCTGGTCCAGAAATGAGCCCCCCAGCCTAGGTAGTGAGACTCTTAGGAGTGGTTCCCTACTTCATTTAAGATGTCCTTTGTGATTTTAGGGACACGGTGGAGGCTCTGAGCCAGAAAAGCCGTGGGGCATCTAATCCCATTTATCTCAGTGGCAGGTCCCTAAATATCTCTGATGTTCTGTGTCTGAGACTGTAATAGGACTTTCCCAGCTCCCACAGGTATTACAAAGATAGATAGACTGAGGAGCTGCTCACATCCTCGAGTAACAGCAGCCATGTAGGTGCCTTGAATGCATTTTGTTATGCATGGAAGCAGTAGGATACAGGAAAGATAACTTTATGTGTTAAAAACGGGGTTTGGCTCTGTTAAAGAGGAGCAGTTGAGAATTAGGCCATACTCAGGAGAAATCCTTGTTGAGGGGCATTTTTGTAGACAAATCTTTACCTTGTCTTTCTTTACTCTTATTCCTCTTTATTCCAAACTGAAGTAAGTGACTTCCTTTTCAGAAAGCCCTGAACCCAGAAATTAGACTAAAAACTTGCTGCACATAATGAGGGAGACGCCAAAGTACATCATCATAACTCTGAGAGGTAATTTCCAGAGCTAGATGGCCCTGCATTTGCAAATGTTCATCTATCAAAGCCGTTCACTTTCTGCACTTCCCAGGATTTTCTGGGTTACTGGAACTTCACAGCACAGAAATTGGCTCTACTCTGCCTAATTTCGGGGCAGCGTAACGGAGCTGATGTACTTGTCAGTGTCACTGCTCAGTGCTCTGCACTCCCACCAAAATCAATGGACATTTGAAGGAGGCTCAGGATGGCCCAAGGTAGGCACAGTAATGACCATTAAAATATGTTTCCTAGGCTTTGAAGTGCTTGCAGTGATGGTATTTCTAAATGGATTTTGCTTGACATAAGCATGCTGGGAAGATGAAACTGCAAATTGCTAGCAAATACAGCCTTCTATGTGCCTAACATTTTAAAGTTATTTTGGGTTAAAAGGATGACAAATGTACACATTAGGAAAGAAGCTGTACACAGCCAGGCATGTTTACATAGTGGTGCTTCATGGGACACTTCTCTGTCTTGTTTCCATGTACTCTGAGAAATAATAAAATGAAGAAGACATGGAATTTAGCATTAATTCTGGAAACAAAGCAAGGGCACTTCAGTATTTTCATACACATTTACTTTTTGTGGCTCTTCAGACTGATGTGAATTCTATACAGTTCTATCACACTATTGCCTTATAAAATGGAGTTTTATGCAAAGATTTGCAAAGCTCCCACAGCACAGGCTCTATAGACTTTTTCTTAATAGATGCAGAAATCAAGCCACAGTGAAGGTGTCAAAAAATAGCCCTTGAAATATTTCCTCTTTCAGCTTCGAAAGTAATAACGTTTCTACTGCTGCTAAGCCCAAGCTGGCAAATACTTTTCTGTCATTAAAATAAGCATTTCCCAATGCTATTTCCTTCCTGTCACAGGGAGTATTGGGCTATAATTCTTCCTGCTGCTGCTTTGCTTTGTGAGCGGGTGGAGGAGTCTAGACGGGACGTGGATTGGAAGACGCGCGCTCAGCCCTGCTGTCCTGGGAGGGGATGGGTTTGCCATAGGCAGCTTGGTGCTGGTATCTCTTTTCCTGCTCATTCGAGGTTACCTATCTTTGCTTTTGCAAACAGGCCCTTGGATCCTGTGAAAATAGCTGTGTGCTTGAGGCAAACAAGATTTGACCTTAAAATAACATAATAGCAAATATATGGGTTCAAATTGATGGGTTGCTGCATGGAAGTGCCAAGAAGGACCTGCAGCAATTAGTTGCTCAAGGATTAGAAATTTTATGTTCTGCAGCCCTCATTGTAATCCCATTTATTCTTTCACATATTTCAGGAGAGGTACCATTTAGTTTACATTAGCATGAATGATGAGTGCTAATCTGAGATGACAGAGCAATTTAAAGCTGGCAGGAAGTTGCTGAGGTAATATCTAAAATATGAAATGTCTCATTCATTAGGAGAGAAGATGACGAGCTTAACTGCACCCTCCCTCAAACTGGTTTTATGCCAAGGCTGTAGAGCTGGCTTCAGTTCAGATTAGAGTCCAGGTCCAAATATCACCTTTTTCACAGTAGCTCAGCAAGGTGGGTATGGAACCATATATGTCAGCAAAAATTAAGCAAAATATGTTAATTGGGACTTTACCCTTTCTTTTCCTGGAGACAGGTAGGACAATTCAGAGTGATGCAAGAAAATTCAGTTCTCTTAAGCAAGGTAGTGTGCTTCCTATCTTCAGAGAAAAGGCATGACAGCTGTCCTTCTCCCTGAAATCACAAGTGGCACTGTGGCACAGCTGGCATAATTCAGATTTTTAGAAGGATGTGCAACTTTTTTCATTACAGGCTCCACTAAATGATCTCGGCCAGAAATATATGACCAGATGGCATTAGAGCTGCTTTTCCTATAAGATTACAAAGTGCCACTGTTCTCAATCTCAGCAGCTGAGAGATTATAAATTGCTAGTGCAGGCGGTCATTGCTTTTTCAAGCTCATTTTCTTGGTGCACGGGGAGTCTTCAGGTCTTTCATCATCATACCTTCAACTCAAATATGTCAGGCTTTAGCTCCCTGGTTTAGCTCTCAAACCCCACCTCTTCTTTGTTGTGAAATCAGTGTGATGTTGTATCCTCATCCTTTAGTCTTTCTTGTGCTCCATCTGTGGTCTTTGTCCATGTTCGCCGGGTTCCCTGAGCGCAGGGAGCTCTTCTGACCTGGCTGTTCACTTGGGCAAGTGTGTTTAGACATCTGCCAGCTGAGAGACAGGCTGTGATGTTCATGTATGACAGATGTGCTGCTGAAGAGGTAGAGGTGCTTTTCTTGCTGTTTTGTTCTGGTCTTTGTCCATCTTGGGTGCTAGGGCTGCCAAAGGAGTAGCAACCTGCTCTGGAGCTGGGAGGTGAGTGAGTGGGACTGGGGGATGTGCCTGAGCAGAGAGGAAGAGATGCTCACTAATCCTGGGCAGTTTCTGGGCAAGAGGAGGCAGCAGTGGGGGATGAACTGTGCTGGACAGTATTCTTCAGATCATCTTTGAATATCAGCTGTTATTTTAGCAGGTAGATCTATCAAGTGAGCCCACATAAGATGTGGATCTTTGTAAGACCACAAAAGGCAAGGATGAAAAAACTTCATTATTGTAGACTCTGGCAATGTCCATTTTCTGAAAGTCAGCTCCAAGAAGTGTAACATGATCTCAGAGAATCAGAGAACCTCATGGGGTTAGTGAAGGAAGATCTGTGGATGCAACCTGTGCTTTGGAGGGATGCCCACTGTCCCTCTGCACTTCCAGTGGCATTCCAAATGACATTTGACATTTTCTATGGTGGGTGATGTAATTAATTTGTCTTACAGGTTTAAGAGCATCAGTATTTTGCAAGTACAATGTTTGAAAATACCTGCCTCTGTTGAAATCCTTTGAAATGGAAATGGAAATGAAAAAGACTCTGGTTGATGGTCCACTAACCTCTTTTTAAGTACAGAACTCACTAAGTCTTCAGAATATGGTTTTAGAGGATCTGAAATAGGTTTCTCATTAAGCATTCCAAAGAATGTTTTTCAGATATGTATTAAAAGACATCTTCTCTCTGTATACACATTTATTTATTGCCTGTAATTTTCTCTGCACTGTAGCTCTGCTTGCACAGTGCAGCTGGGCATGAGTATCATTTTTAGGAGCACTGCTCATTGTTATGTTTCTTGACTTTCATAATATCAAGAAATGGGATGCTTTGAGATTATCCAAAAAAAGCTGTGTGCAATCTAATAACATCTAGAGAAGTTACAAAGGGATCGTTTAATCTGGGGGACCTAATGACTGAAGGCTGATGGTCACTGTGATGTGAAGGTGACCTGAGCTGGAAATCAGTTGCAGTTGTACTGGCCAAAATGCTCGTTGGAACTCCAGAGCAAGGAGCTCCAACACAAGGATCATAGTGTGAAAGAAGATCACCTTGGCTAGCATTTAAGAGAACGTAGTGTCCTGTCCAGCCCACAGCTGCCTCTCCTCAACCCATGTGGTATCAAGGGAAGAACAGACTGGGTGGAGGGACAGTTTACCAACGAGGCAGGAGGTCAGGGAGAACAGACTCTGGAGCCTGGCTGGACCAGAGTGAGGGCAGGCAGAGATGTTGTAGATGGGGATGTAAGAATCTGTTCAGAGATGGATCCAGGAAATGAGCAAGAGTGACTCCAGAGTCACAGCCACTGCCAAATAAGCAGGTACTGCAAGGTTTATCACTGCTGTATTATTGTTGTTGCTGCTATTGTTATTATTACCACTACTATTTATTGCTCTGAGCACTGCTGTGCAGTAACACGCTGTATTGTATTCTAGGCAAGAGGGGAATGCCAGACTCTGGAGGGGGTCTGGCCCGTGTCTTCACCCATGCTGGCTCTGTGTGTGGCCTAAGGCTGTTTCTAAGCAGAGTTAAGAAAAGCAGCCTTTAAATTTGCAAACAGTAACTATTCTAGCTGTATTTGAACTGATTATGGATGGAGAAAGAATCAAAGCTGGGATTAGAGGCTTAGCAAGCATGAGCACATCCTTGGGCAGCTACTGCTCTCTTACAACTCTGTTGCACTTGAATGTCAGTGTGCTGGCACAATGCCATTGTCCCAAGGAACCTGCAGAAGTCCCAGTGGTTGCACCCAGTGAAAGATCATCTTGGTGCTCCTGCCTTCCTGATGCTCTCTTGTTGTGGCTGCTGAAGCCAGGCTTGTTTATTTCCTAATAAGCTTCTGGTTTACATTTCATTATCCTCACCACGTTAGGCTGATATTTGCCTGATGTTGAACATAAAGGATTGTAATTTTGTGGGAAGGTGAAATTTCAAAAAGCCAGAAAAGTTCCTTGACAAGGTGACATTTCTTGGCAGTGCCTGTAGTCACGGGCCTGCTGTATCTTTGCAGTAATATTTCTTGCATTACATTTAGAGCTGATCTCTCCAGTATTAACTTGGAAAGGTTGTGGCCTCTTTCTCTTGGACTCTTAGTGCCTCTTTCTATTCCAGTGACGAACTACTGACAAATCACCAGGACAGGCAAGGGCTGTCTTTCAGGACATAACTTGGAGCAGCCTATGTTACTGAAATGCTGTGGCAGTGCTGCCCAGACAGGGCCAGGTGGCTACTGTGTCAGAAAGCACACAAGCCACTTTTTGGGGGCACATTTCTGGGTTTAGCACATGGACATTAATTGTTTCCCAATCCAGTATTTGTTAGGGCGTAGAGGTTTCTGAGGATCTGAAATAGGTTTCTCATTAAGCATTCCAAAGAATGGGTTTTTTCCAGGCTTCATTTGCCTCCTATCCTCATTCTAAGAAAATTAATTATTGTCACCATTGCTCTTTGTTCCTTGCTCTTTATCAGAAAAGTATTAACAAAAACTTAGTAAAAGAAGTTTGCTTTGTCAGGCACTTGCCAATTAATGTTCTATGTGTCTGTATTTTTACATTTGAAGAATATTAGCACTCAGTGTTTCTTGAGCTGCACAGCATCTGTCTGAAGTTGGCCTGAATGTTTTAAAACATTACTTAAATAGGATCAAGAATCTTGAAAATAACATTTGTTGTAAGCTTTCTATTGTTGCCTCTCATATCCTTGCATGTCTGTTTTTCAAGCATCACTTTATAATCTGCACTAAGCCCTAAAGGATGCTTAGTTGTTATGGTTTGACTTAATATAATCTAAAAATGACTACTAATAAATCCTATCATTTCCATGTAAAGGAAACGTAGGATTGGACTGGTGGAGCTATTATACCTCACTAGGGGAAGAGCCAATAAATCCAATATATTTGTTCAGCTCCAAAATACCCACCTTAATTTGGTGCGGGGGGGGAAATTAAAAAGCATAAGCCTATATTTTGAAGTACAACAGTCATGGGAACCGTGTCTTGCATTTCTGAGAGTGGGGAAAGCCGAGAGGAGTGGAATTTGATGTAATTAATATTGTACCAGGGATGGGGAAAGCTGAAAGGAAGACAGAGCTATCTCCCAAAGGCTGTTGATCTCTGCTCTGGGCTCCTGGCCAGATTAGCTGTCCACTGAAATGGCTGTAATTTCCTGAATTATACAGAGCCAAAGTTCCATTTATGAAAAGGACAAATTGGGCCATAGGACAATCACCTGCCTTTACAGCTCATGACAAAGTGCTCTCAACTTAGAGGTTGGCCTCACCTTTCCTTGATTTTATAGAGCTCTTATTGGCAAGTACTAGTCTTGTTATGGTTTAATCAATATTAATCTCAGTTGGAAGGATACTTCTGGTTGCTAATTGAGATCAGGTTCAATTCGATCTCATCATATTTGCTGTATAATTATTAGATTTACATCATAGCAGAAGAGACCTGGCTAATAGCACTGGTATGACATTCCCATATGCCACCACAATGTACAGCACAGAAAAAAGCTTTCTTGAGCTTGTTGCTGTCTCTGCTCAGGGTATAATTCTCTGAAGTTCTCCAGGCTGTGGAAAGGTTCACAAAACCTAGCAGCAGCTCTCCTGCTTCTGTTCAGCACATGTTGATCCTCTCCCATTTATAGTTTAGTTCTTCCAAACACTTGAACATGATGATATGGCTGGATATTTCTGGTATGTGTTAAATAAATTACGCCCTTTTCTGCATGTTTCCCTTGAATGAGAAAGAATTTACTGTTAGGAGGAAAGAACAGTGACCAACAGCACCTCTCAAATGCCTGTGATGGGAAAGATGTGAGCAATACTACCTATCCTGAAACCATTTTTTCTGTCCTTTCAGAAAGGCAAGTCCCGGTGGGTAATGCCCTGACCAGCTCTGTGCACAGCATATGCAGCAGAGATCACCCACCCTGCCCTCACCCAGTCCCCACTGTGTATCCCAGTCCATTTTACTGTGCACAGGTGCATCTGAAGAATTCTGGTCTGTGTCAGGAACATCTCTTCCCTGGGCTGCACACACGCTGCACTGCGGGCTTTGCTCCCCTGTCCCCACCCTGTTCCAGCTCTGGCACTGCAGCATTTCTCAGGATCGCTGTCTTTGTGCAGATGCTTCCAACCCCTACACTTGCTGTGGGAATCAGGAACACACAGTAAGAAGTGGCTGTGCTGGCAGGGCCTGGGCAGCTGCAGAAAGCCTAGCTGGAAAGGCTGTCCCCAGGAAAGCTGCTCCCTGAACAGCTTTGTGTCTTTGTGACATGGTTTGATTACACTAAACTGATTAAGCTCCTGTTCTGGCACCAATTTCTGATGTTAGTGGGACCACTTCAGCCCCAGGAGATCAGGACCATGCCTGGGAACAGGACATAGGATGGGAGGGGTGGGTGAGGGTTGTTTCTATACTGGGATTGATGCCCTTGATTGAAGTGTGCAATGTTCCCGTAGGAAAGGGAGTCAGGTCTGGGAACTATAGGGGTTGGTGAAAATATAACTGTTCCCTCCATTGCTCACACTGACAGTGAATGGCCTTTTACAGGTTAAAAATACATGGGGGAAAACATTGGTGCACTGGAAGGTTTCAGTGCAAACTGGAACCTTTTGACAAGGATGTGATTTATTTGTCCCCCTCTTTGGCACAGGTGCCTAACTGTGATTGTGCCAAATGTGGCCTCTAACAGGTTGGCTCCAGCTGAAATGGCTAAGACTGACCCAAAAAAAGGAGCAGAGCTTCTCATCTCTGCAGCAGGAAGTCTGCAGGAGCCTCTGGCCATGGTGGGTGAAAGTGCCGGGGCTGGGCAGCAGCCGGGGCAGCTTTCAGGTGAGAGGGAATCACCCGAGTGCCACAGGCATTGGTGCCGGGGTTGGGTTTGATGTTCAAAGAACTCCTGGGGAACTTCGCTGCAGAGAAATCTGGCCACAGTTTAGGGATGCACATGGGTATTTTTAGAGCTTATATTGCAACATGTGCAAATTTATTAGAGCTCGTTAATTAAAATTACTGTGGTAAGTGCTCGTTACTATATCTGACCAAAAAGCTTGCACAGGCAGTTAAAAGAAAAACCACCAAACCCCAGGTTGGAATAAATGCAGGTTAGTAACTAAAATGGGGTATCTAAAAATAGTCACACTGAAAATGAATTTAGGCCTTTATGTAGTGCAGTTGCTGCTTTTTCCTGCCTGTCATTTTATGAGTTTCTTTAAAGATTTTCTGGTTTCCTCTTTGTCATATATTTTTTTTTTATTCATATGTCCAGAATCCATTTTTATTTCCGTTATATTGATCCAGATGTACAGCACACAGCATTGATTCCTGCTTATGTGCAATACATACACGTTACGAATGGCATCCACCTCTGGCAGTAGTGCGAACCTGGCCGACCGTGGGCTGCAGAAGAATAGGAGTGATTTTCTAGGATCAAATCTAGGTGTAGTAAGGACTGCAGAGTGTAGAGTGAGATTTAGCTCAGCACTGTGCAGTTTTTTGACAGTATCACAGCCAGTTTCTAAGTAAATCTACATGAAAAACAAAAGATGGTGGTAAATTTAAACTGCGAAGAAGATGGAAGAGAATGTAAATGGATAGGAGCATCGGACAAAAAAATGGCATTGCAGAAGAAGCTTAGAAAAGTAAAGAGGGTGTAAAGAGGCCAAAGGCTCTTCCCCACAGCATCCTCCCAGCCCTCAAGTGTTTCTGTGCTCTTGGCTCTTTTCTGCAGCAGGGCATGAGGAGTTTTTAAGATGAGATCCAGACCCCATCGCTTCAGCGTGACTGATGAGCAGCCTAAAAGGCACTGAAGAGATTTTCTTTTTTGCATGGTTGGACTAGACTCGTTGTTCCTGTGGTGGGGATTTCAGTTGTAGCTTGTGGAGCAGGCTGTTTTTACCCTCACAATTAAGAAGTGTGGCTTAATCCTCTCTGCCTTCTAGTTACTTATTATTGGCACCACTTTTTTTCTGTCAAAAGAGCTGTTTGGAGAAAATGCCCTGTGTTGGTTTGACAGGCTGTAAGTTACCATCTTCCTATACTTCTTTACAAGTCAAACCTCAGGTCAGGCAGGGCATTGCCATCAGGATGGCAGAGCTGCAGCTGCTCATTTACCTGCTTCAGAATTTGTACAACATTCACAGTTTCCTTCGTCTGAAATTTGTCCAGTGTTTTATGGGTTACTAAAAGTAATAAAAGTTACAGCCATTTTTGCACTTGCGGATACTGAGTAGCTGAAGGTTTGGGGTTTTTTAAATGTGCTATTTCAGTTGTTACTGCTTTACTGCTGGAATGACAAATTTGGTCATCACCTTGTGATAACACTGCATTCATCTGAATGTTTTCTAAATAGTGAGGAAATATAATTATTCTCCTCCTTGGGTTATTTTTGGCAAGTCTGCTAGTTCTGCAGAGAAGTAGCTCCATGTAATTGTAAAAGCTCTTTGCAGTATCCCTAACTTGTTTCCTAATATCCTTCCCCTTGTCCAGTTTGCTTCTGGCTCTAGAGCTCCCTCCTTGCTCTGTTCTGTGCTGGATCGTGGGTCTATCTGGGCTATGGAGTATTCCTCAGAGGCTCTGCAGAAAGACCACTTTGGCACAGCTGTTCTGTTCAGGTTACATTCTTCTCCTTCTACAGGAAGTCTATGGTAATTAGTATTTTTAATAAGCAACCACACAGAAGAGACAAGAAAGGAGATTTCTCACTACCAGCTTCGAGGAGGACCAGAGAAGATGGTTTCTAAGGTCCCTCTCCTACCCCGAGGTGGTGTTGCATTTTGACCCTAACTTTGAAGTCTGTGCTGTCAGAGGTTTTGGGTTCTGGAACGCAGAGATGTGATGCTGACAGGCTGCAGCACTGGCTGTGTTAGACACTCCTTGGAAATGCCTCCGAGTGAGCCCTCCCCCCTGACACGGACTGCTGTGCCCTGCAGAAAGCCCCTGGTACTTGAGCAGGAAGAAGGGATCATCCTTCAAGGCATGCATGAAATATTAAACAAGGTTTTACTGTTCTCATGGTGTCAGAAGTTGAGACAAGCCCTAACCAAAGCCTCCAGGACTTCATGACCACAGAACTTGGGAGAGGTATGGCTATAAATACCAGCTCTGTGGTGAAACTCAGCACTACCTCATGGGAGGAGTTGGGTGGGGAGATGCTGCAAGTGCAGGTGGCCCTGTGGCCCTTGGCACAAGCCTTTATCTTGAAGAAGTGGGACCTTCGGAATGAAAATATGAGAAGTGTCTGAAAAGATGTGAAGTACAGGCTTGTCTTCCCGCTATGGAGTGTTTAAAACTCCTTATTTCTCACAGTACCCAGACACATGCCAGACGTTTCGCAGCATGGAGGTGATGCTGTACTGCCTTACCTGGAGGAATGTGCTGCAACAGTACAGGAAAACAGGCTGGATGCAAGAGAGACAAGGAGTGTCTGTCAGATAACCTGGTAGCTCACTGGAGCTCCACACAGGCATGTACACCATAGGGAGTATGTTTTTGAAGAAATAAAATGAATTGGCAGAGCAATGGGAGAGGGAGGAGAAGAGGGCAGAGGAAGGGAGCAGTAGGGGAAGAAAGCACGAGACAACTGCGAGAGGAACAAACATTGCTTTGAGGATTTATGCTTTATGCCTTTTGCGGGTTTTTCTACGTTGCCTTCAGGCAGTTCAGGATGTGCAAGAGAAATCAGGAGATCAGAAGTGGTTGGATAAAAGTCTGTTCAGCCTCCTTCATCACTAGGCACACTTTCCTTGTTGGAGATGAAAAACAAACACTGGGTGCACAACCTGCTGTTTACATGCCTGGTGGGTCTGTTCATGCAGGGCTCTCTTTGCAGCCACGGAAAAGGCTTTTTTCATGGCTTCTTTCTGAGGTTTCTTGTTATTTTCACAGAAAGGATAAATGTGCAATCTGAGTAGGGCTAAGCAAATGACTTGGGTGCATAGGCCTGGAAGGGCTAGGTCTCTGGGGTGGCAGACAGCTCTTACAGCAGCACAGGGTTTCTGAGAGCAGTGCAGACCATCCCTGAAGCAGGAAGGAGCTGTGGGTGCTGCAGGCTGCCCTGCGTCTGTGAGGAGAGGCTGGGATAGCCAGTGGCATCCTGTGCGTGCAGTGAGCCATTGTGGAGTGCAGCTCTAGGCCCTAGAGCAGGTAGGTACCTTACAGGGGTATTTCCAGATGCCTGTGTGTACCATCCTGACCCCATCCTGCAGCTGTGCTGTATCTTGAAGCAAACAGACATGGTGTTATGATGCAACTGGTGGGCTTTAGAAGTTGCAATAGTTTCTTGCAGTATTTCAGAGCATGGACTCTGTCCCTGTGTGGTGGTGTGTTTGGAGGAGCTTGCTGTGTGCCAGGCACAGGTGTCCTGTGCAAGTGCTCCAGCAGTGGGTGGGACTTCTAGAGACATGTATGATAAATACCCAAAATTTAGAGCTACTTATCAAAAACAATTAGGAAAGAAGAAAATTTAGATGTAGGCAGCGTTCCCTTCAACTGTGTCAGCATTGTTTCAGTACTCCATGGGCTGGAAAGCATTTGCTATCACTGAGCATTAGAGTTCCATAGCAGCCTTTCATTGGCAGATGGATTTTCAGTCTTTATTCACTGCTCTGATCGTGTTTCCTGTTCATGCCCTTCATCACCCTGTCTCCTGAAGAAGAAATCCCAATATTACATGTACTTCCAGAGTTTAAAAAAATTACTGCCAGCTGAAAATACAATGCTGATTTCAATTTCTAGTCCTGTGAGACATCTGACAAGTATGTCTGAGGAACCTTTGCTGACATGAGGCTAGCTGTGACAAGCCTGGTGCAGCCTGCACAAGCAGCCTGCAGCCCCTCGGTGTTCCAAGGGTGCCCAGCAGGCACAGCACAGGCCTGCTTTGTCAGAAGTGTTTGTTCCCTTCAGCTGCCCACTTGGGAAGTAAACACCTTGAAGCCTGGAAACACTGCTTTTTGGTGGTCACTTGACAACAGGCATGAATTTATGGAATATTACAGTGAACGCAGGGAAAAACATGCATCAGTTTTCTGTAAAGATATTTATCTTTTCAGCTGCAAATTAAACATTACAGATTTAATTGCAAATTCAACATTTGGGCCAACACCCAGTGTTGTTATTTGGAAGTGGTGCTAGGGAGCTGTGGGTTGTTTCCATCCTTGCTGGCTGGGCTGCCTGCCGGGGCTGCAAGGCTCCACTGCTGTGTCTCAGGAGCTGGGAGCATCCTCAGGAATGTGCATTAGGGAACTGAACTGTGGGTCCCTCTCACAGACTGTCCAGACCGAAATATCTCAGGTTCAGTCTCTCCTTGGAAAATGACACTTTTGGCAAAATGCTTTTCCCCACCGTACAAGTTTCCATAAAAAATGCTTATCATCCTTTCCTATTTCAAAGCAATTTGCCAACTAAAGTAATCCATACTTGTTATTTAAAAGAAGGTAATGGTCACACCAGCCCTAGGCAACATACCCACAGATTCTCTTTAATGGCAATATTTAATTGTGTTCTCTTAGTTATAAATGAAATAATTTTTCTTTGTTATTACAGTGATTAACAATACGACAAATTTCAATTATGACAGAAAATCATTACAGTATATTAAGATAAAATCAAGTTAAAACATGTTGTAAATAAGAATCCATAACTTACCAGAATTGCATGGCTAATACCTTATTGGATTTTTCCCCTTAGTCCCATGGCAAAAAGAGAGAGATTTTATTAAATGTCTTTCTGCTTTTGAAAACTTAAAGTTCATGCTACTTTCATTTTTCACAAATAAATTCAAGATGTCCATATTAGTTTAAACTGAAATGAATTTGGTTTATTGCTGAAACTGAAATTCCCCTGTGAACGTCTCAGTGGATTAGATATATGTTGGTTATATTCTTCTATGATTAAGTTTTTATTGATTTTTTTTAAAGTCAGTCAGTTTATGTATGTTACTTCTCATTGCCCACCAGTATTCTGCCGTACTGCCCTTGACGTGTCAAAAAGCATATGTATTTAATTTACTTGCTTTCTCGAGAAGTTATTAATGGCTGTTTAATACCCTTGAAGGTATGCTAATTTGGGCTCTGAAATAGATGGTGTTTTGTACAGCAGGATTCAATGCTGCTAACCTGCAGAACAGACACTGTAGCCTGTTCTTTCCTTGTCCACTGTATGGAGTGCGGGTGTTTTGTTTCCCTTTGCTGCAGGTTGGGTGGTGGTGCTGCAGCAGAATAGGACATGGGGCTGTTTGTGATCGTGGGGCAGAGCAGGCTCTGGCTGTGCATCCTCCAGTCCAGTTTGGGCCACGCTAGGAAGGGATTTGAAGCACTGGCCAGCCTTCAGCTCAGGAGCAAGAATTCCCATTTTTGTAGATAACTGTTAAAGTAAGCAGCAGTCAGGCTTTTGGAAGGGGAAAAAGATTGCTGTTACTGTTGCAAACATTTTGTTGATGAGGTGCTGAAATCCAGACCCGCAGAAGCTGGATCAAGTTTAGGAGACTTTGAAGGAGCAACATCACAGTATTGCGTACTTAAACACCAGAAATACCAGACGGAGTCAGATTTTTCTCTGTGTTTGGTTTAGATAATCCCTATTTGTCTCCACAGGCTGAAATTATTTTCTTCCCAAGCATGTGAAATAGCTAAATTATTTTTATCCACTGTGTCATGACCCAGTAGCAAGAACTTTCTGATCTCTTTTTTTCATCCACACCCAGCAAAACGCCCTACTTTGCTCCAGCACAGAGCCAGGCAGAAAGGCTTTAATCATAACAGGGTCACACCTTGCATTTTGCAAAAGTCAAACAGCTGCACTTCTGCCCTTGCTGCCCAAGTCACAGTGTGAGCCCACACCCTCTGAACATGGGGCACTTTTTGGGTTGGGTGGTGTGTTTTGTTGCTTTTTTTTTCCCACTGGAGGATGATGTCAGAAAAATACAGTTACTTGAGCAGATCAGTGATCCTAATCATCTTCATCACATTAAATGATTCAGAGGGAGGAGTACTGTGTCCAAAACAACAGCGAAATCCATTTGGATAGGAGGAACGAATACTAGAAATGCAGATATTGTTTTCCTATGGTTTGAAGGTCATTTTCACACTGCATGGAGATTTTCAAATGCATCTGTGTATAACGCGCCACCCATTAGCATTTTGCTGTCGTAACTTTTTATTGATTGTCCTCTGCAAAGATTTTTAATAACAGCAGTAACGTAAATTCATTGGATGTGAATAGAGGCTAATTAAGAACAAATGTGCTGGTCTTGTTAGGAAGTTATTTATCACTACTTATGTACCCTTCATCTGTGACTTGCTATAAATACTCTGGTCCAAGCTGGTGCTATAAGAAGGCCAGTCATACCTGTAGGTGTGTGGGCTGCCTGTCCTGCAAGGCAGCCTAGCCCCGCTAAGGAGGAGGAGGAGGAAGGAAGGAAGAGGGCTGTGGCTGGGGCAGCCCAGCCCCTGGGTGGGAGGGGGAGTGTTTGCCAGAGGAATCCAGCTCTGCTGGGAGAACTGGGGGGAGCTCCAATTTGAGCCAGAAAGCCTTTTGCAAACTTTCACATACTTGTGCACTGTAAATCCCCTTAGAAATGTGCGCAGATGTGCCTCAGCCCGCCATGAATACCACCAGGTGACTCCCAGAGTGGCTGAGTTTTGAAATCCTGATGCTTCAGGTGTTTTCTCTCTGTGAGTCCTTTGCATGGCTGAGAAAGAGGGATTGGCAGCAGGTTGATGCAGAAGAGAATTTTAAATGTGCCCATTTGAGCATTTGCAGTAGTGCTAATATTTCCCTGTGCATCAAGAGATACTCTGCTTGACAGGCCCTGCTGAGGAGCTCTGGCATCAAGCAGTTCAGGGGCTGAGAGAAGCACCCAACAGTCCTGTGTAGGCAGGACCACCCCTGGTCCTCTGTACCAGGGGAACAGGTCAGTGGTGCATGTTTGCAAGGGCTGGGACACTGCTTCCCAGCAGCACGAGAACAGTGTTTGCCACCCTATGGCAGCTCAGGCTATGCTATCACATACAATCCTGAAATGCAGAGTCTAAATCCAAGCAGTGGCTTTTACCTCTCATCCCCTTTCCCTTGGAAAGGTGCCTGTGCCAATGTGGCTTGCTCTGACAGAAGTGCAGTTACCTTGTGGTGCTGCTTCTCCACCTTTCACTGAGCTATGGGAAAACCCCAAAACGTTCTCAGAGCACCTCATCCAGCTGAGGAAACTGAAACTCGCTCCTGGTGCTGCAGAGACTGGCGTTCCTTGGAACTTACGATACAGAGCAACAGTTGTTACTTGCAAACAGTTTGTGATAAAGCTCATAAAATGAAAAGAGCCTGTGGAAATCATTAGGGTCCTTGAAATAAAAGGTTGGTACTTAAGAAGAATCACTAGTTAAACAGTTGACTACTGTTTCCTTGCCTGTGTCATGCATAACCGTCCCATATCACAAATTATTAACTTAAACCAGATTTTTTAAGGGAATAAAATCCCTTGTTTAGCTTTTCTTATTAATACACTTTTGTTCTTGGGAAGTGATGTGTTATTACAACATACCTTTTGCAATCAACTTCTATATATTTTCTTAGAGTGGAAGGATTGTATTTGCTGTTCCAGACATGGTTTATCCTAATCTCTGTCCTACCTGCCCCATATTTCCCACTGCAATGGGGACTATTACATTTCAGGCTGGGGAAAGCACCCCCGGCAACCTCAGGATCTGAGGGGAACTGGCTCACGAGATGGATTCTTAAGCCTTTCCCACCACAGCTGTATTGACAAGAAATTAAGTTTGGGTTTAACAACGCTGTTCTGTTTTCAAGGGATGATATATAGTCACTGGTGAAATAACAGAGTGATATCATATTGTCCACTGAAATCCCTTAGCAACTGATTCAATATTTGCAGGAAAATAGTTGGAATCATGAAAGCCAAAGCTGCTGAATGAGTGACAGTGCCCCAGCTTGCAGAACTCTTCCCTGCAGACTGTTTTGCACATTGGATCCTGAGAGTTTCTGGGAAGGGTTTCAGAAGTAATGATTCACTGGTACCTGTAGATAACAAAATGATTATTAAATGATTTTTTTTTTTAACTAACAATTGTTTAATGCTTGAAGCTTGGCTGGCAGCTGCTTCCAGCATTTGAAGCGCCCTGGAGCTCATGTTTCAATGACATAAATTGGGCAAGGCTGATCGCTGGAGGCTGTTGTACAGTGAAAAGCTCAGGTCTGGAGGAAGTGTTCAGTGTCTGCTGCTGATATTTGCCTTAACAAAGAAGCACTGTTCTGTGGGAACAGCCCAGAAGACCATAATAATGCTGCTCTGATGTGCAGGCTGCTGTTGTACAGGGTTTCTCTCTGTACTCTTCCTGGCTCAGGGGGAGTGTTATTTTTTTTCATTTTGTGGAGGCTCTAAGAGGGGGGGCCCAATTTCACATGAATCCACTGGGACCTCAGCAACTGGCTCTGTTTTAGCAGGCTGTTAAGATTTATTGCACAAACCCTTCTGAAAGCTCTGAAGAGATTTGCCATGCATTTTGGTGTCAGAGGAGCTGTGGGAACAGAAAGGTTGGCATTTAGCTCTAAATGACTCCCATAAAAAATGAACTGTTCTCTCCAAGTAGATGAGAGCTCCTGCACTGGCTGAAGGCATTCGGTGTGTTCATCACTTCATATGGTAATGAGCAGGCCTGTTAATGTGTGAGGAGAGCCCAGCTGGGGTCACAGACTAAACGTGCAGCAGAGCTGAGCTGGGCAAGAGGAAACCTTGGAGTCAGCAGCTGAGGCAGCTAGAGGGGCACAAGGTTTTTTGAATATACATTACATTAAATTTAGTTCTTTTTGTAGGTTTTTGCCCTCAGAAATGTTCAGGAATGGTGCCAGAATTGTGATACATAAATCCTGCTTTTCACCACGAACTGTCTTCCTTGTCTTTTCTGTCATCTGCTTCTATATTAGTGCTGTCAGCACTTCTTCTTTCCTTGCCCTCCAGTTTGTTTTCTTTCTGGCCTACTCATCTTTATCTCTTCTCCTCTCCTAAGCTTTCTAAATGCTTGTCACTCTTCTTTTCCCCCCTGTCCTTTCAACCCAAGCCTGTGATATAATTCCACTTTACCTGATTTCTCAGCGGTGCTGTCTGGCTGAGGCAGCTGTCAGTAATACCCTTCTATCAGTGTTCAAACTCTTGGATACAGCAACCAGGCTAGAGTTTTGTATTCCTGAGTTTATATTCTGTCCAGTTACGTGGACTTTGAGCTCTTTCCTCATCTACTACTTCTGAAAATGCATATTCCCCGTTGTTGTGGGCTTACTTGCAGTGTCACAATCTGGCATCCAGGAGGCAAAGTAATAAATAAAAAAAGGTCAAAAATGGGTATTTAACTATAAAACAGAGAGTAGAAAATATACATAAAATTTTAAAACAGACTGTTTTCTAAATGGTTTATTCTTGTGCTTATCTCTTTATTTATAAGAGACTGTAATTTGGTTCAGATGTGCCTGTTCTGATACTGGAATTTGATGGGGTTTTTAATAGCATGACCATATAGAGGCTTGAACTTCGACAGAAAGGAAGGCTTTGATCTTATCATCAGGCTGGTGTAGTAAGGGAGATTAGTTCTCTATCCAAACCACATCTCGCTAGACTGTAGAAGTGTTTGAGCACATACAGCATTCAGGCTTTTTAATCAATTGTCCTTGATAGTAGCCTCTTCAAAACTCGTGCAAGAGTCATGTGGAGGAATTTAATTTACTTTTAATGCACATGAAAGGGAAAGCCAACCAACAGATAACAGTTTTATTAGATTTTTTTAATTTGTTTTTTGTGTGTTTACTTCTGATTTCATATGATGTTATTGAATATTTGCTCTTTTTCAATAGTCTAACATGTTTTCTACCAACTCTTTAGCTGGCTTTAGCTTGGCAAAGGTATTGGACATCAGTAAAGCTAAGCTGAAGACTGGCCCTCTGATCTAAGCAGTTCCATACAGCTACAAAACTCCTGCTCCACACATATGGAGAGAAGGCATATTTTTAGTCTTGTCCAGCTGAATACCAGCTGCTTTGATTTTGCTCCAGCTTCCTAAAAGCAGAAAGGGTTGAATGATGAAGCAGAAATAAAGCAAGGCAGGAAGGCCTGGTCAACCAGAAGCACCTCAGGCATACTCTCTGTTTTGTCTCTGCCATGGCCTCTGAAGAGCCCGTGCTGTTCCTGGATGTTCAGAGAGGGGAATTAACCTGGGCTGCCCTTGGCAAAAGCTGTGTCTGTGCCTTCTGCCTTTGTGCCACTGCTCAGAGGAGACAGTCGTGTTACTCATGCTGCTGGGAAAGCACAGAAGCTGGTGAAGCAGCATGGAAGAAGCCCTCTGAGGTCTCCTTTCACAGAGATACCATTTTCTTAGCAGGGAGAGAGGGTCAGTGTCTCTCTGGGCACACTCCCATGGCCCATGCTCAGTGGCTGGTCTCTCCAAGGATCTGGGGAAAACTGGGGCCATTCCCACCATGGCCACTGATATTGGCATGGTCTTTAGCAAGCTGGTGCTTGCTAGCCATGGCAGCTGCTAGGCAGTTTGATAATCCCAAAACAGGCTTGTGCATGCTTATCTCTACTAGCTGAGGTCCTCAATCTCTCTCTTCTCCTAAATTTTTATGGTCATGTTATGAACAATTGGATTATAAGCTCCTGTTTTGGGAAACATGCTTCACCCTTAACTGTAGTTCCAGGATCCCAAGTTCAAGACATGTGTCCCCGTACCCTTTTCTGTTTGGAGCCCTACTGTCATTTTCACTTTCAGGACTTAAGTTTGCAAACTACCCCCAGTACTAACAACTGCTTTTGCCAAACCTCCTACGCTCTGGGAAGCCTCCCAGTTCCTCTCAGCTTTTGGTGAGTCCTTGGCATCTCCTCACCCCCAGGGTTACTCATCAGCTCACAGCGTAGCTGATGGCAAACTCCTCATTTCTCCTACTGGCACCAGCTCCTTTCCAAAACCTCATCACTGCTGTTTGTGCAGTGAGCAGGGGCTTTTCAGGTTGCCACAGCATTAATAATGTGCCTGCAGCTGAGCAGATGGAGCAGGGATGTTTGCACAAATAAAAGCAGCGTGTCCAGAAAACAGCAATTTGCAAGAGCTTGCACTGTGTTGAGTCTCACTGTAATGGAAGGAGAATTACACTGCAGAGGCAATTTTCAAATTGGAAAGGAGAAGGATATTCCTGCAGTAGCCCAGGTGTGCTCACCAAGTGGGCTCCTCACTCACACTGCACCGTGTTTGAGGCTGCACAGTTGAGGTGGCACCACCTGATGACCATATGTGATTCATCTGTACTGATTCCTCTGTGATGGCTGAGGGAGGAAGTGGTAGACTTGGGGGAGAGAAGAGTCTGGCTAAAACCAGGCACACTGTATGAGGACAGAAGGCTGAGCATCAGAGACAAGAAGTGTAGTCCCAGATGCTGTGTATAGATAGCACTGAACCTGCTCACTGAGCAGCATCTGCACAGGTAAAAGACTGAGAGAGCTCTGATGAGTCCAAGTGCTTCACTAACCTTGTTTTCATTGAAAGCTGGTTCTGGGGTGATGAGAGCACAGATGTGTCAGAGAGACAGGGAAATGCTGCCCAGCATGCAGCCTGCATCTGGGAGGGCCAGTCCACCATGGGAAGAGCTTACAGCAGATTTACTTAGTTATTCTCCCTGTGCAGAGGAATACAAGGGTTTAACAACTTAACCTTCTGCTTAAAGTTGTATTTTTTAAATGTTTGATTTTTAAACATCACATTTCTACAATAACCTCCAGCTTAAAAGCAGTTTTCTTGCTCGAGTATCCTGTGGAGTTCGAAAGAGGAGCAGAGGAAAGCTCTTCCTTGCTGTCTTGGTTTGAAAGACAGGTGTCAGTCAAGGAAGGCTGGAACCTCCCCTGAAATAGAGAAAATGCAATCCCCTTTCCCTCCAAATTATTATAACTTTGAAATAAAGGAGCTTTCAGGCAAAGATGTGAGGAATAGGAATAACAGTCCTTTACTAATATATATATATAAACCAACACAAGCAGACAGCAATAACTGACAATGACAGCAAACAGAACCCCACCCACTGTGCACCGGCGAGCAGGGCGGGTGCGATGGTTCCCCCGCGGCTGCAGGGGGCGCTCCGAAGCGAGCTCGGCCCTCACAAGGCAATGGCGGCTCGGGGTCCCGGGAAGGGACGGAACAAAGGCCTCACAAACCCCACTGGGCAGTTGGTCCGGTGTCCGGCAGAATCCTCGGGAGCAGCAGGCTGGAACAGCAGGGACGAGCACCAGTTCTGGGCGGCAGATGAGTCCGGAGCCGCAGCAGGAATCCCGGGAGCTCTGGCAGGCAGGGCGCACGGGTTACAGTGTAGCACAGGCTCAGAGCAGCAGCAGGGACACGGTGGCCACAGCCCGACTCCCAGCAGGGCAGGAACAAAACAGGCTCGGGAATCCCGGGGCTTCTCCCACGGAAGGAAAGCAGCCAGAAATGCAGAGGTTCAGCGTAGCGTTGTCTTCACCACCACGGCAGGCAGCAGTCTCCCCTCACCTCGTGACCAAGGCTGAGTGCCCACCGGCCCTCCGAGCTGAGTTCCCACCCCCAGGTGCCAGAGCGGGCAGCCTGCTTGGCCTTCCCCTTTTGTTCTCGTAATCACCCAGCTCTCAGTTCTCTGCAACACACCCAGGGAAAAAATTCCACAAGGGAGAAGAACCGAAAAGGAAAACTTTCAAACCCCAACACTTGCACAGAACATGTGGTTGGTTGGTTTGCCCTGGCCACACGCTTTCCATCTCTGCAGTTACTAAAGCCCGTGCTGCACTGGGAGCCAGTTCTAGCCCTGAACTCTGTCAGTGACACAGGGGTGAGTCTCTCACAGCTCCCCAGGGCAGGGCTGTGGCACAGGGAGCTGGCTCTCCACACAGTACCGGGCAGCAGGGCACAGATGGGCAGCTCCCAGGGGGGCAGTGTGGGAGCCTGCATGCTTGCTGGGCTCTGTATGTGGCCAAGTGTTCCTGCTTCACTTCCATGCCTAAGAGGGATTTTCTTGGCACTTCTGTCCATCCCTCTCTGAAGATACTGGGTCATTTGGGGGAAAATCCCAGATTTAAGACCCACCCCATTGAAGGCTAACTATTCTTGGCTTTTTGAGAAATAACATCATTTTTGGTTTGAAGCACTGTTCCCTGGAGCTTCTTTCTGAAAATACAAATAATATCTTTTTACTAAAGATAACAGTGCATGTTTCCAGGAAAAATAGAGTTGGTGTGTTTTTTCATTTTCTTAGAGAGTGAAGCCGTGTATTTAAAAGCTTGGATAACCTCCCCAGAGGAGCCCTTACTTCAGTGAGGTGACTCCAGGTTTTTAAGCAGAGGGCACTGCACAAGCAAGAAGGGGTCTTGTCAGCCTTGTGGCTAAAGACCTGGTTATTTTTGCTGACTGATGGTTCCTTTCCATTGTGTGGGGTGTTTTCAGATATTACCATAAGGAGCAGGCTACAGTTTGCCATAGGCAGCACAGCATGGATGGGACAGGCTTTCCCTCTGGCTCAGGAAAAGAAGGTTGGGGTGCACTGCCTGGACTCACAGCCAGCCAGGGCTAGGGTCCCCAGGAGTTGGGGTCCCCTGCATCATTCTCTGGGGCAGCAAATGGGTGGTGGGAGCAAAGCCGAGTTGAGGTCCAGGCACTTTGCCCTGGACAGGCAGAGCTGCACGGGTCCCCACTGCCCCCACCACGCACGGGATGCATGTGGTTAAAATGGAGAGAACAGCTGGTAGGAAAGGTGGTCTGAGAGGCCAAATAAATGCCCATGGAGCAAGGGAACATTGTTTCAATTGGGAGGGGAAGGGAGGAAAAACCGCACAGACATTCCTTTCCCTACAGGGCCGCCAGTTACCAGCCCTGTCTTCAGGGGGAAATACTGCACCTTTGGAAAGGGATTTAAATGATTAAATTACTAGTTAGTGAGATCCTATGGGACTTGGTTTGCTAACATTTCCAGCATAAAAATTGTCACGTTGAGAGATTTTTCTTTTTGCCCCACTGGAATTTATTCCTTTGGCATGTCATGTCCAGCTGCTTCTCCAGATGGAGGCAAGGGAGCAGTTGCCAACCCCTTCTGGGACGAGGAGATGGATGGGAGTGATTATGCAGGAGGCAGCACAGCGCAGCTGTTAGGCTGCTGACACGTGAGGTTGGGCTACCTGGTGCTGCTGGGCTGCCCGTGCTGCCACTGAACACTCAGAGGCCCCTCTGGATGGCCAGGCTGGTCACTCAGCAGCTGACACCTGGAGTGCAGCCCCTTGTGCCTGTTTGCCCAGCCCCAGTTGGCAGGTTGATATTTTTGGATGCACAGTATTTTTGCTGACTCCCCTGGGGTTATTCTGTATTCTGTCTGCTTTCAGAAAAAAAAAAAAAAATTAAAAGGAAACCAGAGTTCTAGAGAACTTCCTCAGATTCTGTTCGTGTTTTTCATAGTATGATTTCTGATGTGGGGAAGGCAATAGGATTCAGTCTGTCTGGGCAGTAGATGGGTATTTTATCTAGAACATTTTCTGCTGTTTTAGCTTTCCATCAGGGACCCAGCACATAGAGTCCAGCAGGCCTCGCTTGCTCATCCAAAGCCGTGTGGTCATGGTCAGTTTGCCAAGGTTCCCCTTCAACCTGATCCTGTTTCATCCTTATGGCTCCCAAAGGACCAATTTCAAGGTGAAACTTCCTCAGAGTTTGCTATCAGTTTTTACCCATCTAATCTTCCCTGTTAAAGGCTCGCATTTCAAAGGCTGATTAAAAACCTTTCTACCAGAGAACTCTGATACAGTTATATCATGCTCTATGTAGCGAAGCTGGCTAGCACTCTGTTATCATTCTCAGCACCTTCTGGGAACAGGACCTCCATTCCTCAGAGGCAGAAGAGATTCCACTCAAAATTCTGCCTTTGCATCTGGGTACGTGAAGTTTGTATTGAAATCCAAGACATCCAAGGGGATGAGGGCAAGACAAAGCTTGCGGTGATCAACCAGTCTTCAAAGTGAACCAGCTTTCCTCTTGCATTCCTGATCGGGAGGCTGGAGCACAGGGAGCTGCAGAGCAACAGCAGTGTTATCTGGGAGCTGCTGGGGGAAGAGCTCAGGCATTAGGACCAGTCTTGCAAGGTTTCACACATGAAATAGTTTTTATTCGTTTGTGTGTCCCCATTGCATTCTGTAGACTGCAGATGGCTTCAGCTGGAGACATGCTTTAATTACAGAGAGGCACCTGAAGCCTTTAGGACTGTGATGGAATTACACTCCATTTCCAGGTCTCTTTCCCTGGCATTATTTTCCCTTCGGTTTTGATTTCATGTTCTGCACCTCATCAAATTTTGCTTATCCAGACTTTGTGGGTACCTTTCCCCTTTGATTTAGCTTGATTGCAAATCAAACATGTCTATGGTTTCTGCCTGCAGTGCTTTCCTATGACTTTAGGCCCAGCCCAGCCTGGATTTCCCCTCTCTGGCACTGCAGGCAGGAGGTTCAGGACACATGAAACCCATCTTCACTCTGTCTCAGGCTGCCACATTTTTAGTGTGTCTCGTCTCCTCCATTGACATAGTGGTAGATTCTTTGCAGGTCATTGTGATTCATCTTCCAGGGTTGCACCATCTGAATAAAGTTATAGAAATTATTCCTGGGGTAAGGCAAGATTCTCACTTGCCTGGAATTAGCCAAGATCCAAAGAGATCTGCCGAGCTGCAGCCAGCCGAGAGACCTGGCTCTGAGGTTGGAATTGTATGAAGAGGCTTCAGTGTGGTGAATGTATGTGGGTATGGACACAGATTGTACAAGAAGCTCAGAATTTCCTTTAGCCAAAGGCACTTGACAAACAGGACAGCTTTTCTCCACATGTCTCGTAATATTTATTCATTCTACATATGTGAGATGTTCCAAACTTTCATCTCCAAAATAGCAGGAACAGAATGAGTAGCACTGCCAGCCAAAGAAAAATTAAAGTAAATCCCCGAAGAAGTGATTTATAGGATGTAAATCACTTACAATAATGAATGTAATCCCATCGAACAAGTTCTTCATTGTAATAACTTAACAGGCATCTGTTGATTTTTATATCAGATCATAAATGCAGTCCCTGCAGTTTTATAAAAGCATTTATTTACAAATGATGTTGAAAACTGTTTGACAAAAGAAGTCTCATCTTCTAAACAGAGGGCAGAGCTCTGCATTCTTTTTCAGTTTGGAAGTATCAAGAGCTTGTGAGGCTGCCCTTTGTGCCTGCCTGTGCCGGAGCCAAAGGGGCTCTGTCAGCAGCATCTCAGCAGCGCTGCTCTCGTGCTGTGACTGCAATCAGGGCACTTGTCACCAGATTGTACAGCTTCATGTGCAGAGCTCCGTGAGCACAGACCCGGCCAGCACTCCCAGTCTCTGTAGGGGGAGCAAATAAGTAATTAGAATGCTGAGAGCTACAATTAGAAGTTAGATATTTATTTTGCAGTCTTCACTGGGCTGTGCTAATCCCTTTCTTAGTACAGAAGAATATTTATTTTCTTCTGTACTTAGTGTTTAGCTTTGAAGTTGTTCAATAACATCTGCTGGTGACCACAGAAGATGTTATAATTCTGGTACATCAGTTGCTGCTTAGTCTTCATTTGAGACTCTGTTAGAGGCCCTGGGGCTCTGTCAGTTCTCTGGTTCAAATCAACTCTTTTCCCTCTGAAGACCCCAGCCCTTAAGGCACTAGATAAAAATCTCTTACTTTTGGTACTGCACTAATTAGTTGTTTCAATGAGCGTTTAATTACCTGCCTGCCTAAAACACTGTCTACAGTGTCAAAGAAAACTTTCAGTAAAAAGAAGGACAAACAATTGAAACAATATAAGAGCCCATCCCCAGTTCCTAATCAAGCTAAGCACCATCAAGTTCTCAGAGTCAGGAGCGGGGCTGACACCCGTATGGTTGTTGTGTCAGTTTGCCTTGCCACACTTCATCAGGAAGCAGAAACAGAGATCTCAAAAGAGTGAGTAGGAACACAAATATAAACAACATAAGGAAAGCAAACTGAATGTGCTTGGATAAATGGGCAACAAGCCGTGATTTTTGTGCCTATTTCTCTGAACTCAAACTTTTGAATAAGGTTTTTGTGCAAGCCAGGGAGCCAGTGGTGGAATTTAAGTGTCTGAGGGTGTGGGAACCTAAAGCCACAGCTCAGGCTTCCAGCTGCCTCTGAGGTGTGCTCTCTATCAGCATATTACATCATCAGACTCAGGAGCATTAATGATTCGGTTGTTTGCCTTTTTTTAACCTTGATTTTTTCCTTCATTAGTTCCTCTTGCATATATCCTCTTTTTGTACTCTCCTATATTTGTCTGTTCATGAAGTTTGTAAAAGGTGACATTTTGAGTATTAATGAAGGTGTATATTCAAGCTCATCATATGATAATGGACAGCATTTGGGATCTGCTAGATGTGATCTAAAATCCCACCGAAGTCAGTAGGAGCACTTATTTTAAAGGGCTTTCAGTTAGACCCTGAGCTGTGAATGTGGTCTGCCTTTCCACCGAAAATGACAAGTAGCTGACTCATTTCATTCCACGTTACACTTTCTTCTGTATCTGTTGCATTTCTTTCTTTTCTTGACATGCATAAAGGACATTGATTGTGATTTGTTGAGTATTTCCTCCTGCTGTCTGTATGCAAGGCAGTGTCCACAGTGTCAAATACAGTTGGCCTGTGTTCAGCAGAGTACACATGTGCTTCATGCGTGGGGCTTGTTCACTTCTCGGGGCAGGTTGAACATTTTTCTTCACCGTTTTTTCCTGTGCTGCAATTAAAATCAGACTTTGCTGTAAAAAAATCACTTTATCTGGAGAGCTCGTGTCATGTTGAGGGAAGGATCTATAATCTGCTGTTCACTTAAATGGGTTCCACCATGAATACAGAGTTGATCTATAACAAACTGATTCATCTCGACAGACTGACTTGTGTAGCAGCTCATCATCCAAGTGGTTCCTTCTGTGGCATCACTTGGGTTTAATTATAAAAAAAACTGTTCTGAATGGTTCAGAGTGGAAAATGTCGGCTTAAGTAAAAGCTCAAATCCCAGAACATTTCTGAAAAATTGAAAGATCTGAGTTGGCATGGGAAGATTCGCGTGCACAGAAGTGTTCCTGAGGTTTAGACCTCACTGCTCATCTGTTAGACACCCAGGCAGCTCTTTAAAGTGCTTAGATAGAATTAGTTTTCTCGACTGGGTACAGGGAATGAGTTCCACGGAGAAGTCTGATACACAAGCTGAATTATATTAAATACTGTGAAAAATAAGTCATTTTAATGAAAGCAGCCAAGAAGTGTTATTCCCTACTGTGCAGCCCCGTGTGCCCTTGGTGTTCAGTGTGGACTGTGTTCATCTGGCAAGGGAAAAAATTCCAGTTTTCCTGCTGACAGAAGAAAAAATACTAAATGTTGCTGTAGGCAACTTGCCATCGCACATTATTTCTTATGAAACATGTTTTTGTGGTTTGATTTTTGAGTCATGCCATTTCTATGGCGCACAGAGGGTGTGTCAGGGTAGCAAGATGGGTGCTTCGTGTGAGGCTCCCAGCACACTGCCAGGCTCCACACCAGCTTGCTAGGTTCTGTTTCTGACCTGTCACTTGCCTGTGGCTTGTGAATCACTTGCTTTAAGGGTTATTTTATAAATCCCCCACAACAGGTGTCTAGAACTAGATTTAAGTATAATAGGGGTTTGTTTTGGTTTGGTTTTGCTCTAATTGCTAGTTTGAGGCTTAGCAAGTCTCTTAATTATGCATCATCACCTGGAGGCTCCTCTGAAGGTTGCCACAATGCTTTAGTCATGGCTTTGTATGTACCATATGCATTATGTATGTAACCAGCCCCGATTCCTGGCTCTTAAAGCCCAAATACTTTGGTTACTTATCTCTTTGTATCTTTGTGCCTGTATATAGTAAACCAAGCAGCATGATATTTATCAAGTTTGAAAAAGAAGAAACAACATGAAAAACATATACCACATGGGGAGATACGACTCAGTTATTGACATGGCCACATCTCTCTGTGTGTGCACAAATCTCACTGAACATTAGGACATTACCAGCAAGACCAGCACCAGGACTGTAATTTCACTGCCACCCTCCTCCAAGGACTCATCTTGGCCAAACTACACTTGCAGCTTTGTATGTAAGGGATGTCTACGTACGTTCTCAGTCATTCTCTTCTTTCCCCTTCACCAAGCGCCTTTTATTCCTGGCTCTCCAGTTTCTGCTTTGCATAGACAAGTAAGGTGGGGCTGTCAAAAGCATCAAGTTGTGTTCTTGGGTAGTGGGTCAAGGAGGAGCCACAGAGGCCGCGGGACGTACTGCGGGCACCATGGGAGCTGAGCGCACATTACGCATGCACAGTCACAGCCAGGCAGGCTGCAGAGCCTGAGGAACCTCTGTCAGGTCGGGTATAAATTACTGAAGATACATAAAACAATAGCTGAAATTAACATCTTGCTATTTTAAAGGTCTTTTTTAACTTTGCGTCTTAGTTAGGTTGTGAAAGGCAGTGGGAGTCAGTATGAAAGGGGAATGCTTGGGAAGCCTTTGTGGTGTTGGTAGCCAGGATTTTGGAGTATCTCCAGTATAGGGTTGTATATTGTATATTCAGTGATCTGCCTGAAGGGAAGAAGATACACAGGAGGTTTGCTGTCTGCCTTTAGCTGCTGCCATCTCTGCTTTTGTTTACTGGGTCCTAAAGTCAGCCCTCAAAAAGCTTTTTTTTGTGCAGGTTAGTCCACTACTTTCCTTTTGAAACTGTCTTTCTGCAGTAGTGACCTAGTAAGAAAGAGCCAAGTCTGCGTGATGTATGAGCTGATTGCTACTAATTCCGTATCAGTAAGGTGGCAATTTCCATGATTTAGCCAATGTTTTGTAGCTGAATGTTAAAATGGAATAAAGAAAGGTACCTTTAAAAAGTAGGGTAAAGGAATGACTAATTTCCAGCACTGTTGCCCAGTCATCAGAACTTATTCTCATCAGCTCTGAATTTACATTTCCCTTGGCAGAAACACACACAGGTAACATATTTAAATGGTTGATACGTTGTTTTGGATACACTTGAAATTAATTGCAGACAATCCTACTATTTTGTTCAAACCTGCCCACAGTGAGAGGAGATAGGTATGTTCTTATTTTGATTTACTGTAATTTATAAGGTTTCAAAAGGGAATGGCCCTTTATTTTCCATTTTCCATTTTCTATTCAAGTTAGCCACTGTTTCTGGACTGTACAGATGTTTTATAGGAGCCCATTTTCCCCCTAAATAAAAAATTACTGCTGTGTCGTACTCTTATAGTCATGTACTGCCATGGTACTCTCCATCTCCTGGGCTCTGGAGCCTTCTGGAAGATGCACCACTTCTTTATCCTTTGGAGGGGACAAGTAGAATTTAGGAACTTGCCTCTGCTGCTCCCAGAGAGCACAGTGCTGAGCACAGCCAGTTAAAATACAAGTTTATGCAGTGGGTCCTGTCCCTTTTTGCTGAGGAGAAGGGAAAAAGTGTTCACTTCTTTCCACCCCTGCTGACAGAACAGCACTGATGAACACCCAGTCCTGAAGGAGGGTGGCCCAGAGCCAGGCAGGGTGAGCCCGGTGTGCCATCAGCAGCTGTGAACAGAAAAGTCTGATAATATTTGAGGGGTTTGGTTTGATAGAAGAGGGCACAGATTGGAAGGAGTGGCATCAGCGAGACTGGAATATGTGCATCGGCCTTTATGGGAAAACAGCCCCTGGCAGCTTCCCCAGTTGGAATATGTTTCAGCTATTCATGATACTTAGAGGTGGCAAATACTCAGTAATAAACAAATGGGAGTTAATTTCTTGGAGGGACTCAGTTTGGGTTGGCAGATGTCTGTTGCTTCTGAATGTCTGAATCTCTCTTTTTAGAGTCGGGCAGAAATTTGGGTCGGTTTCAGCTGCCGGCTGTCTTTCTGTGGGCAAGCGCTCTGCAAGCTGCCCAGGGATGAGCAGAGAGTCAGAATTACATGTGTCAGCCTACCAACTATCACTCTGGCCAAGGAGGGCCTGGAAAATATAGGTTTCTTTCATTGGGCTCCAGAGGGACTTGCCAAAAAGCCACACTTTTCAGACAAAACATGGAGAATTACATCAGTTCAAAGGCATGCCACGCTGAAACCTCCAACACAAACCAGCTGACTTAGGCATGGCAACATATCCAGTTGCACCCTGATTATAGAGCTGTCATCAGCTGTGGCAGGCACCATGAATACCTCTGTAATGACCATGGGCACCAGTGCTCCCAGGGCTTAGAGAGAACAGGAGCTTGTTTGGGAGGGCAGAGAACTGTTGAAGAGGTGTAGGGTGAAGAAATACATTTCTGCATTTCTTGGCACCATTTGCCAAGGGTTTGGTGTTTTTTTAATTTCTTGGCACCATTTCCCAAAAAAACACAACAAGCACATGGTATTTAAAAAAATAATTAATAAATATCCTTTGAAAGAAAATAAATATAGTTGAGTAAATAGTCACTCTGTTGCTGAGAGACTCTGGACCAACAGGACTGAAGAAATGCCTTGCCAGAGGTACAGATACAGCACCTTTGGAAGCTTCAGTTCAGAGTCAGTGGTTGCAGTGTAAATATGGGATGAGGAGACAGTCCTTAGCCCTGAAGATCCTCGTGGCAGAAGTTCATATGAAAGACAGACAGAAATCACAGAATCACTGATATTTTTGTAGTATTGGTATGGTTTAAAAAGAGCTCATCCGTGCATGAGAGGAATGATGTGGGTACTTGTGCAAAAACATGCCTTCCCCCAGTTCCTCCTAGATGCCCAAGTGCTTCAGACAGGATTGCTTCAGAGTTACAGTTGTGACCCTCACCTCTGCCACTGATGTCCTAAAGAGAGGAAGGAAACTCCATGCTTCTTGCTAAACTCCTGGATGAGCATTTTGCCACTGGAGCTGCTCCTAGCCAGTGTTTCAAGGAGCTTGGTTGGGAGGTTCCGCTCTCCAAGGCTCCTGCTTGTTTTACTCTCGTAGTTTGCTAGCAGGCAGGCTGGGTGCTAAAATCAGTTTGATGTAAACTAAGGCGTGTGTTTTAGCACCCAGGAAGGTTAACTGCTGGAACATATTTCAGAGAGGAGCAATGGAGTCTATTTTTCATAAACCCTTCTGGAAGATATGTACTACCAAAATGAAAGTTATGGTGCTTCTCGTGATGCAGCTGGTGAAACTTAGCTGTCTCTGACATGAAAAAACCTTGGTCAGTCTGTGTGGCCCACAGGCACTTCTGGACTCAAGGGTCTCTCCAGCTGTGGAAGTACCACACACAGAGGGTGGTTGAGCACTGGAACAGGCTCCCCAGGGCAGTGGTCACAGCACCAAGCCTGACAGAGTTCAAGAAGCATTTGGACAATACTTCTTGGCACATGATGTTCCTCTTGGCATGTCCTGTGCAGGGCAAGGAGTTGGAGTCGATGGTCCTTGTGGGTCCCACCTCAGTGTATTCTGTGCAGTAGTGACACACGTGTTGTTGCTAACATCGTCATCAGATGCCATGCTTTCTAGAGTCCAGCTTAGTCCATGAGACAGGCTGAGTCTAAGGGAGTTGTGTGTGGCAGGGTAAGCATAATTAATGCTCTGAGAGACCTTCCTATAACAGCTTTGGAGGTAAGTATAGTATCTCTGATGGTTCCAGTACAGCCTTGAGCATTCAAGCCCATGCTATCAGTACAGCAGGGGGCACTGGTGGCCAGCCTGATCCAAGAGATCCTTGCTCATTATAAAATATGTCACAGGATGTCCAACTTTTACCGTATCCGTTTCTACATGAAGGAGATACATGGAGGCAAGCCTGTTTATCAGGGAAATGGTGCTTCTCCTTTCCAACAGCTCCTGGGCCCTGTGGGGTTTGGCTTATGTGAACTGGTGTTCTTTGAAGTTTTTCTGCTCTAAGCAGCATTGCATTGTTTCTGTGATTCGTTGCTTTCATCTGTGGAAATGCAATTTATTACTGTCATCAACTTCTGAAGAAACAAAGGCATTGTTCTGAGTGGCGCCCCGTGGATTAGGTGAGTTAGGGAATGCAGAAACTCCTGAGTTTTATTAAGAAAAGGAGTGGAGCTATTAAAGTAATGAGCAATGTTCTGTACCAAAGCAATGTAAATTCTTTATCATCAGCTTGTGGTTAGCTCCTGTACCCGATGGCAGCACTCAGGAGAATGAGTGCATTGAGTGGACCCCATCAAACCCCCAAGAAGCTATTTGCTCATTTTCCTGCCTTGTTGATTCCTTATGTTGTACTACAGTGGGAAGTTTTGGTGTACAGCATGAGTCAGGTGACACTGTGACCTGGCTGTCACTTGTCTTCAGGAGGAGCAGGAGGTGCACAGGTGGAGCTGGTAAGGCAGAGCTGAATTCCCCAAGTCAGACTGAGTTGGACAATTTTCTTCATGGGTCTGGAAGATTTCACTTCTATGGAAGAGGAACTACTTGTTTTTGTTTGCAACTGTGTGTTTGCCATTTTTTATCAGATGGGAGAGAAGGTTCAAGGTGTGACTCAGCTGATTCTGTGTTTTTTAAGTTTTTGGTGGGACCAAAATTCTCCATAGATGAGGGATGATTAATAACAAAACTGAGAGTATTCTTGAGTATTTCTGCAGAAGCAGTTTGTTGAGTGATGCTTCAAACCATGTTTTGCTGGTTCTGTTGCTGAGGAGAATACCCCTTTGAGCAGAAAGAGGGTTGCTTTAATGGGAAGTGATGTTGGTTTGTGAATCCTCCCTGGGAGCACTGGCTGAGGAATACTGATTGAGTAGAGGACATGGAGTGTCAAGCATAGAGGCATAAAAGTTGTGTATTTTTAACTCTATCAGTTCATGCAAAGTCTGGGATGGAGGAACTGTTTGGGTTTTTTGAGAGTAACCCTCATTTGAATTTCATCTCCGGATGAATTCACACTCCTTTACTGAGCTGCCTGCTGGCTTTTGGCATCGTGCCCCTGGGATCTCTGTGCATGTTTATTTGATTAATAATTTGAAGTTGATTCTAGCTATTGCTGAGTGGAAGCACTGTAACACAAAGACGAACAATAAAATTATTGTTGGGCTTCTTTAAAGATCATGTAGGAGGCCCTCAGATGCAGAATCTTGCTTCTTAAGATAGAGGTGTGCATATGTAAATTTTCTCTTTTTATGTCTATAAAAAGTTTTCACATGATTTAGGCAAAACCTTGGCTCAGGGGTAAAGCATCTTATTCGTTATTGCTGGAGATTGTACGTCAGCTGTACAGTTTCAAACACGTTCACACTGGTCAGATTTTAAGTTTCCAGCTCATTTCTTCAGGGTTAAGTTTCTTGAAGTGTTCTCATTCTCCCCAGTGAGTTCCCCCAGGGCAAGTAATATTTTGCAGTATGTGGGAATTGAAGTGATATGTCTTTATCCAGTGTTTTGTTAGCTTCATTGTTTGTATGCATTGGATTGCCTAGGAAACCATAATAATCTTGTTAAAATAAAGATATAATCTCTCTGTGGCATTGGGGCTAGTTCAAAAGCCACACTAACACTGGCAGCTCGTCACAGAGCTCATTAATTTAGACCATTTCTCTTTCTGGGAGGCAGCTGAGCTCGGGCACCTCCTGGCCCTGCCCTGCAGAGCTGGGCAGCAGCAGCAGCCCTGCAGTCACTGTGGTGCAGCAGGGCTGGGCTCCAGGGCAGACCACCTGCAGCCTTGTGCAGCTGGAGAGAGCCCTCAGGAGAGCCCTGGGTTAGCATCTCCTGCAGGATGAGCCACAGCGAGTCTGGGCAGCAGCAGCTCCCAAGGCCACAGAGCCAACTGCAGCAGCCACCAGCTCATAGCTGCCTCTCTGAGCCTATTCTGCACCCAGAAGAGTTGGAAGTGGCATCATCTGCCTTTGCCTGCATTTGGGTTGTGGCCAGCTCATTTGGTATCTGAATGCACTTTTATAAGCTCTGTTCTTCTTAGTGTTTCCCCAGTTACATGTGCTATTACATTTTTTTAGCAAAACAGTAGGCTGCCTTCTCCTCCAGCTTACTGTGAGATTCCTCTGGTGTAGGCTTTCCAGGAGGGAAATCTCCTGGTGGCCTCCATCATCTCTTCCACAAAACTGTTCCAAGTGGCTGGGGCTGGTATGGCCAGATCCATCATACCCTGCTCGGGATGCCGGGACACTGTAGCTGGCTGTTCCTCCTCTCTGGGTCACAGCTTTCAGTTTTGGATTGGGTCAGGTCATTTGCAAACATGTAGTTAAGAAACAAAACCAAAGCATTGACCTCTGTTGACATCCAGCAGCTCCTTGAAACAGCTCCATCCTTTCTTCTCTTCCCTGGTTCTTAATTTGCACTTTAAAGAGAGGGCTGCTGCTCAGAAGGCAACTGAGTTGCTGATGGAATAAAACCTGTCCCAGGTTGAAGATAATCAACAAAGTTAGTCCATGAAACAATTTCTAAGATATAAACAAGATCAAAGCACTATCAGATGTGGACACCAAAAGAGTAGGCTTTGATAATTTAATCTACCAAATTACCAATTTTGGGGCATTTGATTTGTTATTTCTGCAAATTAGAGGCCAGATGCTGCTGCTCTTAGTTTTTAATCTCTTAAAAATAGAAGAGATTACTGACAGAGGAATGTGCTGTTTAGACAGAGTGATGCTGGTTAACCCTTTCTTTAAACCCTTTTATTGCAGTTTGCTGTTTCTTTCTGTGATAATACAACCCTGTGTTTAGTGTGGTGGCTCCAGAGAGGTGAGCTGCCTGGTGCAGCAGAAAAGGTTCCTCGTGGTCTTGGCAACTTCTTCCTTTGGTTTATATGTTTCTGTCTCATATTTGTCTGCTCTTACTCCCGCTCTCAGCCCAAGCGGGTCCATCCCGCATTTTCAGTCTTTTCATTTCAGCCTCTCTCTGTTGCATTTAGTGCATCTCCTCATCCTCCTTTCTACCTGTCTGGTCTCATGCCAACCTCCTGCTCCTACATTTTCCAGCTCCATGGGAATCCACTGCCCCATGTTCTCCTGCCTGAGAGGAATGAGCAAGGCTTGTGTCTGTACCAGGGTGCGTGGAAGGAGGAAAAGGAGCTGTGTGAGCTGGTGGGTGGGGAGAGGGCTGGGAGCTTTGAGGAGAGAGCTGGGAGAGGCAAGCAGGGCTGCAGGAATAGGCTGGGGTGTCAATAAGCATCTCCACTCAGCTCTGCAGGGCATTCTTCAGTGTGCTGGGAGACACTGGTTGGACTGGTGCTTCTCCAGTATCCTCTGGAGAAAAGATAATGCATCTGGCACTGATAAAAACTGCTCACCTCTTGCCACTGGGTGGAGGCTGGATTATGTGTTGGGCAAGTCTGTGTTTATGTATTTCCGATGGGATTAAAGAGCTTGTGTTTGACCTGGATAGTTCCCATGCTTGGAGCTGTTTGTAAAAACTCCCCGGGGAAGGGAGGTGTCTTCAAGTGGCAGAGTTTTCTGTTATGTAAAATAATAGAGAATAAGCTCTTGTGTTGTAAATATTTTTACTGTCTATATTTACTCAGCCCAATTAATTCAGCATGTTTTCAGGCCAAGAGAACCTAGATGAGCTCTTCCAGAAGTCAGCAGAAAATTTAGTAGTAGATACATTCTTTTCTTTCAGCAATGAAAACATATTAAAGCTCAGGAGAACAGCCCCTGGTGGGGAAAATTTAATCTGGAAGGGAGATTTGGAAAAATTGCTAACTGTGGGGCAGAGAGCCTGTGGGAAACAATGAGATGACACATCTCCTGCTGCTGCTCTGCTCTCTTCTCACTTGCCTGAAAGCTGGTGTTGAAACACTTTTTCCTCTTCTGCTGACAAGTGCTTATTATGGCCTTAATTTTAGTGAGAGAAAGTTCGGAAGTGAGTGTTTTTGTTTCTCATTACCAGTGCAGGCCTTTCCCCAGCTACACACACCCAGCACCCTCCTACCAGGCAGTCTTGGTATTTGATGCCCTGGAGACGACACCGGTGGGTGCTGATGAGCCCAGCGTGTGTCAGCACACAGTGGTGGCCTTGCAGAAGGATGAGCACCACCACACTGAGGTTTAACACCAGCTCACACAGAAAAAGGGCATTTTTGAATCCTGCAGTGTTGCAGAGGACACCAGCCTTTGAGCAGCACTCTTAGCAATGGATATGGGCCAACATGCAGCCTCCTGCCACAAACCCAGGGCAGACGATGAGTTTTTCTAGGAATTAAGCATTCCTGCATCAGTGGGGACGCCCTAGCCTCCTTCATCTCGTTCTGCCATTTTGGACTCAGTGATCGTGGACATCTTTTCCAGCCTTGATGATTCTCTTTTCACCTGTGTTCTGATTATCACGGGGCAGAAGAAATGGAGAGATACCCTGGGGAAATGTGATCCACTTTCCTCTTAGCAGGAACAGGACAAACCTGGAACAGAGTGCTTTCTCAGGACACCTCGGTCCTTCCATCACTGAAGAGTGTCACTGAGCTGGTACATCTGTTTGCACCAGCCACTCCATTTGCCCACTGCAGGCAGAACAAGGACTTCATTTAACCACATCACCAGAACTGGCAGCAGGGGATTCTGGTCTTTTGGAGGTTTTTTAATTTAAAAAAATCCAGATAGTTAACAGGCCTTTGGAGTCTGTCTCACCCATTTGTCAAGCACACATAAAAATAGCAACCCTGCTGTTTTTTGAGGTCCCAGGGGAGCTGCCTGAGCTAAGCCTCAGCACAAGGAAGGTAGTGATGAAGGAATACCTGGAAGAGTTTCACAGCATGAAGAAGAAATTATTAACCACGTCAGCTGATCGTTGCTGGGCTCTGGCAGCCTGCAGCTCCATTCCAAGCTGCTGGATTTATATCAGAGGAGCTGCAAATTGTCGATGGGCAGAATGATGTCCCTCTGCTGCAATGTCATCCCTTGTTGGGGTGGGAAAACCTACTTCCCGATCCTTCCTGGAGAGAAGAGAAATGAAAGCCCAGACATACCAGTTCAATTAGCATTCAGGTTTCCATATAGCCAAGCAGTAAATTAATGAGAGATAAAGACCTGAATACACTAATTTTTCTGTTAGGATCCTCTCTCATACAGCTGTGGTGCTACAAGAAGTTTCCCTTCATTGGTGCTCACAGGGGCAGCCACTGCTGGACAGCTGGAGCAGCCACATCCCCATGGTTTTTTGGCTGGATACAGCAGGGAATGCTATGTTCCACTGCACTGGCAGTGGTGGTGTTGCAGGTAGCATGTAAAGCACTACAATTAGCTCCACAGGGGTTGAGCTTGTGATTTATAGTCCCATTAATAATAACCATTTTTTTGTTATTGCAGCATATCAACAGGGCTGCAATCTATCAGGTGTATACAGGACATGAAATTATAGATTATAAGTGTGCAGAACACTGGAATAGGAGGAAGGAATTCTTTGTAAGATCTCCTGATATTACACATGTACAAATTTTCCCCAGGGGCAGTTTAGTATCTACTATTTGCTGTACCCAAGCAGCAATATACCCTTGAGATTTTGGGGACCTCTCACCTTTCATGATTGCCACCAAAAACCTTTTCTGTGTGTTGCTGAGGTTAGATGTACAAAGCCACACCACGCAGAGCCCCTCAAACAGCAGGGGAGTGGATGTTTGCTGGGTGGGGGTTCAACACTGGGGCTCAGCAGGATGAGCCCTGATCAGTGTGTGGAGACCAGGACCAGCAGCATGGGACAGTTAAAGTCAATGCTCCCAAAAACTGCCTTTCAAAACACTGCTTCCAAGTCTGAATGATTTACAAAATGTTTACAACTGCTTTCCACATTAAACCAATAGCTGAAATACAAAGGCTGGTGTTTCCAATATCACCCCTAAATAACTCCCACACACTCCCACAGGAGTGGTGACACTGAAAAAGCACAAAACCCATGACATGCAAACGCAAAACAAAAGCAAAATGCAAACAAAGATCCCCAATCCCACAAAGTTCAGTTCTCAGAACTCGTTTAACTTGTGTGACCTCTCCCATTGACTCCTGTAAGACAATCAGCATGCTGCAAATTAAGCACAGGCACAGATGTTGTTCCTGAAAATGTCTATTTGTGGAACAAATTATTTATAATAGGAAATGGCTTCTGTGTCAATTTAAGAAAAGCTATATATGCACCAGGCGAAGATAATATGTGCTTTATAGTCTGAACAGCAGTGGGGCTTCAGGTGAGCTCCCCATGAGTAGAGAGGTGGCTCTGCAGCCCTGGAGAGGCACGGAGGAGTCACTGCCTCCCTGCTCCTTGCCTTGAGGATGCTCAGTCTGTCAATCTCTTGCCAAGTCTGTCACCCTAGTAATTTTAGTGGGAGCATTTTTTGTATCACCAAGCATCAGGCCTGCCTATTGCAGTTTATGGAATATTTTAAATGTAGAAGTAGAAATCCTATGTGATAACCCTAAAATTCTTTTAGGAATTACTGGCACTCAATCGTGAAGCAAAGAGGAGGGAATAAAACTCTGGTGGTATAGGGAGAGAATCTTCATATTTTAAATTCTAAAAAGATTTATGGTCTTTGAATCCAATAAGTTTAGTTGGAGCCCTCTGCACACCTTCCTGACCTTAGCTATAGGGTTAACTCCTGAAGCTGCAGAAGTCTGTGAGCTTTAGCATTAAATTTTGCAACGCTTCTAATTGCAAGCTGCCAGGGGCTGCCATGCAGCTTTTGTTGCCATAAAATCATTATTTTTTCCTCCCTCACAGAAAATGCAGCACAAATGGGATGTTCACGTGTGGGCACTGTCAGCAAGGGCTGTGAGATTTAACCCCCTGTGTTTGGGGTTTTTGCTAGTGTGCAATGAATTCTATTAATAGTAAAAGCTTTAAGAAAAATGGGAGTTTTGGTTTAAAAACCATGTTTATGTGTGCATTGTTCAAATCAATAGCTTTTTCTTACTAATGGTAGCACAGTGAAGTAATGCAAAACTCAGTGATATTTTTCATATCAAAACAAATGAAAATATCAAAGCTGACTGGATTAAATTGAAGAAGCCAGTATTACAGCATTTTTATTTGCTTTTATGTGTGGAAATTCAGTGTCATCTACTTTTTGCTACTTTTTGTGCAATTTCATGTTTGTTGAAACCACCGCTTTCCAATCTTCTTCTCCTTCCCCTGGGATAGCCCAGTGTTAAAACCCTAAAACACACATAATTTTTCAGTAAAAGCAATTACTGGGTTTGCTTTGTTTATGGTTGAGATCAGCAGTACTTGATGGCCTACCTAAATTATCCCAGATTAGATTTTTATGTAGTGTGAAATTATCAGAGAATCAAACTCTCCACCATGGCAGATGACTCAAAATTGTAATAAATACTCTGGATGAAGAATTGTACTACGTGTTCTTCATCCCTTCCTCTTACCTGCCAAACACTTCCTCAGGATCAGTGATTGTTGTAGAAGAAGCCAGGAAACATGCAGAGAGCACTAAGCCCTCAGCCCTGCAGTGAGGGGGACATTCAGGTTTGTGTTGGAAGAAGACCTTTGAAGTGAGACACCTCGGGATGGTGTGCACTCTTATCTGTGCAATAAACATGTGATTTTTTATTCAGTGGCACATGGTTACAGAAAGGCCTCTGAATTGCTGAAGAAAAGTAATTTAAATGAAGTCAAACATGAAAATACAAGGCAGACCCAAATATAAAGAAATTAAGTATATTCAGCTGATCTTATTCTAGCAAGGGATTTTTTTTTAACTTTATGATTATGGATTTTTATAGTGTCACATCAACATAAAGGGCTTTTCTTCACAGGGAGAGCAGAACAGAGGAAGTCCAAGTAAATGAGATCCAGTGTCCTTTAAAGGGGCAGTGGTAAATATGTTCTCAAAGATGGAAAAGTTCAAGTATAACTATGCTTGCTGTGAAGAAAAGAATACGTTGATTATGTTTGAGAAGACAGCTGGTTGAAGACCAAAATCAGTATTGTTATGCCCAAAGTCTGCCACAGTGATAATTCAGACAGCCGTTCAAGCCTCACGTGGCACAGACAGACAAAAATAAATCTGATAAAGCTAACTTGGTTTAAAACTAGACAGCAGAAACCCTTCAGATACATCAGAACCTCAACAGGAAAAGGAAGAAGATAAGGTGAAAAGGAAGGAGAGCATTTTGGGGAGAAGGTTCCACCAAACTAATAGTGACTGTGGCTGTGGTGGTGCAAGTGAAAATGCCCAGGCAGGCAGGGCACTTGCCTGGAACGTGTGTGGGATTCTGCCCTCCTGGGTGCCACAGGGAGCCCAAGGAGCCACTCTCCCTCCTCCATTAGCACTGCCTGTGCCTTGGTGCCTTGGTGTCCTTGAGGAGCTTCAGATAAAATTAGTACAGAGGCATGAGTCCTGTGATTCAAGCTACACTTGCCTTGCAGCTAATTGTCACCCTGCTAATCAACACCAAACAGCTCTGTTTTTAATAACAGTACTTTAGCATCATGGTCCCAGCGTCAGCCTGAGTAAACCTTTAAAGCAGCCTGTTTTAAGAGGGTTAGAAAAAGGAGTGCTGTTAGATTAGACCAAGTGATAGAAATGCCAAGGGCCAAAACATTAGTTAGACTTACTTAAAGCTTTCCATAACACAACTGAAGTTAGTTCCATAGTGTACACTCCACCTTTGATAGCGTGTGTCTGTTCTCCAAGTAGTCTCACCCCAGTGTCTGTCACACAGCCCTTGTATCCGGAGGCAGAGGAGCAGAGAGGAAGGACATGGCTTTCTCTGCTTAGAACTGAATTTTTCTCTCCTACCTTCAGGCTGAATCACGAACTGTTGCTGTGGCTGAACAAAGTTGAAAATCCAGCAGATACTCCTTCCTCTTCCATACTCAGCAGGGAAGTCTTAACACCAGCTAGGCTTGTACTAGGTTGTCCCTGCCTTAGCGGGGAAGGATGCACACCTGATCACTGGGATTTGTGTCGTTGGTGTTGTGGTCAAGAACCACTTTCAGAGACCAATTGCCTCATGCTCAGGTGCAGAGGAGCTTCACACCTGCGCATTCTAGTCACAGGCGAATGCAGGTGACTTTTGTTCCCAGCCACTTGTATTCAGGTGCTTTCCCCTGTAATTTTCTGAATTAGAAAAGTGTCAGAAATAGTATAACCCAGCTCCCAAGGGTGGCTGTTAGAAAGTAGTGGTGTGTAATTAAAAAAGAAAAAAAATACCAGCATAAATATGTTCTGCTTTAATATTGTTACAGATTAGTTCATTCTAAGGCAGTTCTTTAAGGAAACAGCTTCTGCTTTCTCATTTGTTGAGGATGAATTGGTACAGTAGTTTCCATGGGTACAGTAGGGTCGTTTATTCAATAGATCTCTAATAAATAAGTTGCAGCTCTTTGGCTTCTTGTTCAGAACTCATTTTAGCTCCTGGATGTGCAGCTCCATTCTGCTGATAGTTTACGACCAGCTTTTTCCATTATTATTTTTTAACATATTGTCCAGGTGGTTCTAGCACTAGAACTAATGAAATCTGTTTTTCTAGGGCTTTGTATTTCATGCACAATTGACTTCCATATCAGAGAGGGTGCAGGATCCCACTGAAGCTGTTCCTGAACTCAGTATGTTTGTAGTGACTGTCTCCTGCATTTTTTTCCCAGGAGTCAGTGACACGAAGGCTCCCTGAACCTTTCCCATGCAGAAGTTCTTCTCTCAGAGGGTGCTGAGGCCCTGGCACAGCTGGCCAGAGAATCTGTGGATTCCCCATCCCTGGAAATGTTCAAGGCCAGGTTGGATAGAGCCCTGAGCAACCTGCTCTGGTGGGTGGCATCCCTATCCATGGCAGGGAAGGTTGTAAGTAGATGATCTTTTAGGTCCCTTTCAACCCAAACCATTCTGTGATTCCATAACTCAGGACAGCATGCTGAGGGTGCCTCTCTTCTCCCTGGCCTGCGCTCCCTCATTTCCCAAGCCTGGTAGGAGTGTGTTAATAGTGTCTCATTCAGTCTCTATGGCAGTCCTGGTTTGAATCCACCAGCACGTTCAAACCCACCCTGGAGGATGGACTAGCACAGATAGGAAGCTCTGCTCTTTTTGTTTTCCATTTCTTTTAACTTGCTTAGTCTACTTGCACAGATTTCCACATGCACATATGGGCTCGTTTCAGAGATGCTGCAGATACACTGCACACTGTCAGCTGTGTGACACTGCATGCAAAAAAAACCTCACCGAGGTGTTGGAATCCTGGGTTTTAGGTTTATGGGATATTAGTAATATGTAGGTAACAAGATGGAGAATTCTGGGTGTGGGTGAGTCCTTCTTTCTTCTTTATTCTCCACAAATCTGAGTATTTTGTTATTGGGTCAAAAATCCTGCTGTGGGTCAGGAATAGTTGGTTATTGGGTTATAAGTAAAAACATATTACTTGGCAATTCTTAATTGGATAAATTGGGCTTTAAATGGCCTTGGAAGTGAAAACTCTAGGCCATTTTCGCCATTTTCCACCTTGTTAACTCAGAGGCACATCCCATGCAGAAATGCCACAGATAAAAATATAATAAACATCTGCATAGAAGAAAAATCCTCCAGCTCCTGCCTTTTACTCCAAAGTCTGAGTAAAAGTATTCATGAAGTCCACAAACAAAACAAATAAGAGATTTTTAATACCAAGGAGCATCAGCACCTCTGTCACCAACTCAGCAGCTGCAAAGACCTGCAATGGCTTCTTCCCTGTTTCCAGCACCACAAAGCAGCAGTGGTTTGTATCAGTGTAGGACACTGATGAAAGGAATTGAAGCAGGAGCAAGCTCCCAGATGCCCAGGGTTTCCTTCCCCAGGCATTAGCTATGAAGGGCAGCGAGGTGGTCCCACGAGAGCAGCATGTTTAATTAATTGAAGGGAGACTGAAGCTTGAGGCCTCCATGTGTCTAATGTGAGCAAGTGCCTATGAGTCAGTGAAAGGAAGCATCTCTGGATGCCTGGCAGAACTACCATGTGATGCTGAAGGAAGGCTTGGGCAGATGGGTCATGCAGAGCAACTCCTCTGTTGGTTGTGTAGGAGAATGATAACAGCAAATGAGCAAGGCAGCAGTGCCAAAAGCTTTGAAGGCTGAAGGTTTGGTTATCTGTGATGTGAAATGGGGGTAGGGGAGTGTCTCCTCACAGATCATTGCCTCGCTGATGCTGGCACACAAATGCCACCCCTTCCTTGTAGTTCTTGTCCTTTTCTGTGTGCAGAATCCAATGCTGTGAGCCCTGCAGCATATCAGAGGGACACAGGGACCTCAGAATGAAGTGAGATTACCCTTCGATTTGCTAATGAGGAGTTGAGCTGGTTTTTCTCTCTTCAAAGACATTAGAGCAGCATGAACACCAAGCTGCTGAACATGTAGTTGAAATGAGCATTAAAAGAGAAGGAAATCAGCTGTGTAAAGTGTTGGTTATGTGCAGTATATGTGCAGTATACGTCTGCAGTGTAAATGGGAGTTCGGGAAAAGGCACTGTGAGAGTGTGCCCAGTCAGGGGCTGGTCCTCCTCCAGGGCCCCTCTAGTTAGCCGCTTCCACATCCGAGGTTTTTAGGGCTGGGAGTGCTCTTCGGCTCCCCCAAACGTTGGGAAAGGTCATTCAGTTTGCTTTCAGGTATTTAAACTGCACAAAATTGTACTCAGGTCCTTTTGAAAAGCTCGCATAACCCAAAATCGGTTCCTCCAGACACAGATTGGCTTGCTCAGAGGACATTCTCTGGGGAATACACATCCATCACCTCACCACTTGTATTTTCTCCTGAACACACCAGGAATTTGTATGACTGCTTTATAGTCAGCAAGTTAAAAGCAGAGTTCAGCTGAAACAGCTGGGTGGGCAATTGATCTGAACCCAGATGGAGCATCCTAAGGGTATTAAAGGCAAATTGTTAAATTACCCACCACCACAACAGGCATGGAAAAGTCAATATGTAGGATGGGCTCTTCTTACCAGAGAGCCTTAATGAGGGCACTGCTCAGGCTGTCTTGTTATCTATTGCCTCTGCCCAGGGCTGACACTAAGCTACATTTATTAAAATTGTTGTCGTTTCATTGGTAGTATAAGACAACTTTGTACGTTTCCATGGATTCCTTAGAGGCAGAGGACATGTTCAGGTCTCACTCACCGGTGTGTTTGTAAAGAAAAAGCTGAATCTGTGTCACCTGGACAAGCTGTTACTGGGCTGGCCATGATCTGCTTCACCCAGTGTGAGCTCCTGTCCAGAAAGCACTTCTGTACATCAGCATCCAGTGGTGTAGCACACAGCTTTTCATTAGCAAGAGATACATAATTACTGCCCTAATTAAGTTAGTCACTGAGCTTCTGGTTTGTGGAGGATCTCTGGAGATAACATTTAGGCACAACAAGGTCACAGAAGGGTATTTGCATCAGGAAGAGGGTTCTGGTTAAGGGGGCAGTGCCAGAAAAAGAAGCTTGGTCAAGCCCCAGGTCCTGGTCGTAGGAGGCTGCAGGTGCCTGGTCCCCAGTGAGCCAGGCAGGACCCGGCAGTGGCTCTGGGCTGGGTTTGGTGCATCTGTGCTCTTGAGTCTTCTTTTCCCAGAGAATAAAATTCACTCTGATTCTTGGCTTGGTTTTGAAAGTCTCCTGGGGAGACTGGGGTAATGGCAGTGAGTGAGGTGCACCCTGGCTTACAGAGAAAGGGACAGAGGTATCTTGTGTGCCTTCTGCCCCATGAATGTTTTGTGGTTCCTCTGCTACTCTGGAGGTCTTGTTCACTTTGTTTCATGTCCACCCAATGGACTTGCTGTTTTTCTGATTTGATCATCTTCTGCATTTATTTTAGTCCTCGGCATCCAGGACATTTTTTAACAAGAGTCAGGTTTTCCATTAATTTGGCTGTTTAAAATAGTATTTCCTTTTGTCTGTTCTAAATCTTCTGCCAGATCTGAGATTATTTTGATTGACTTCGAACATTTGTGGTAAGAGGAAAAGGTAAATGACAGCTGCTTGTCAACCTCTCTGTGCATCCTTATAAATTCATTAATTTATCAAGGTGTTTAATGAGGATTTCAATCTATATTAATGGGAGGACATTTTAAGGAGATCAGAATTTATTACTTTTGTCCAATTCACTGGTGCAATGTACTTTGGATAAAAATCTGACAGGAAAAAAAAATAAAGTTTTATGTTGGGTAAGTGAATCAAGCACATGCTTTTAACAAGTATCCATTTCTCCCATCATTCAATTTTGGACCAGAGCCAGAGATGCTTCAAAAGCAGCAGAAACCCCAACTCAGGCAGGAGGAGTGTGCCAGCATCTGAGGGTAACCAAAGCCTTTTTTTTAGTTGTTTTAAATGAATTTTTAAAAAGAAGGAGCACAAGTAGTTTCCTGTCTGTTTTTCCCAAGCATGGCTGCAGGCAGAGTGTAGTTCAGCATTCCAGTTCCCAGCTAATATTTTCTTTCACGTGCATTTTTTATCTCCGTTGCATAACCTGGATGCCAGCCAGGGGAGGATGCGGATGTCACTGATGTATCCAGCTGATAGTCCTGAGAGGCACAGGGCACCCAGGCAGGTTGTCTTTTGCAGATTTGAAAGTGATTTATGTTTGATTGATACAAATTTTAAATGCACATGTTATGTGTACATCTCAGAATGGAATTAGTGAGGATGGGAGATGAGACATTTCTCAACTTTCTGCAGACTCTTTCCCAAGCCTTCAAAATTGTATTTCCTCCAGATGAGGTTCAGATGAGTTTTAAATGTCCATTGGTAGTGTGGAGGTGACTGCCAATTTCCCACAGCAAATAGATTTTGTGGCGGATTTTCCATGCTGGTCACAGTCATGATGTGACTTATATGCAAGTAATAAATCAAACCAGTAGTATGCAATGTGTATAGTCCACAAACTAACAAAAATATGTTTATATCTGTTAGAAAATATGTTCAGACGTAATTATAAAAGGTCTTAAGTACTGGACAAGCTCTTTTTTCTACCTCAGTGAAATTAAGGAAAATCAACCAGTATCAAATCAGTAATGGTACAGCTACAACTTAGATGTCTGTAGATTGTGGTGTCTCAGTGTTTTGACTCATTCTAGTTTTGAACTGATCCTCTTCATAAGGCTTTCAACACCAAGTCAAGGGATAGGGCACTTGAACTAGGACTGCTCTGGTGCCATGTCTGCATCCATCCATTCAGAAGGAAGTCTTTCTACTTAGGTGCTTTTCTGTGATCTAACACTCACGGAGTGATCACCCACCTCTCCTTGGCTGCAGCCAGCTCTACCTGTGGGTTTCAGGTGGGCTGCAGCCAAGCAAAGCTTCCAAGCTCAGAGAATCCAGTGGTTTTATCCCAGCCAGTGTATGCCTAGCAACCTTTAAAGAAAACCACAAACAGCACTTTGAGGAAAAGGTTGGATAAGCTAAGTTTAAATCTCTCTTTAGGACTGCTTTTTAAGTGGTGTTTTAAAACAGAAGTAGTTAAATGGTGCTGGGGTCTTTTGAAAATCCATCTTTATACAGATTTTTATCTTTGGACAAGGTGAAAAGTTAGTGCTGTTCAACAGAGCAGGTGCCATCAGATGGGGCAGAAACTAAAATTTGCTACTGTATTTATTATTGTAATATCTGCCAGGGAACATGAATTTCTTTTCCTCAACAGTTGCTAAAATTTGCTTCTTTTGAAGCAGGCACCTGGAGAATGAAGTACCATGTGGCTATCCCTGGGATAATCCCCATGCACTGAAGGGCTGAGGGAGTGCTTTGGTACCCACATCTTTCTGACTGTTCCCAATGTCTAAAAGTGTACTTTAATGTCTCAATATTATTTTAGAGTAGCTGTATGTAAGATATCTGTCTTTCATCTATATCAAAATAGCATTTGAGACAAATTTGTTTATTAATTCCTATAACAGATGTGCACGTTATTGTCTGGATGTACATTCTTTCCACTCCCAGCTGTCAGAGGTACACACGTGCTGCATTCTTCAGGTTGCATCTCAACACTAGCTGGCTGCAGTCATCTCTACCTATTTCTCCTTTTCATGCTGGTTCCATGGGAACAAAGCATTTTTACAAAGAGGCCAGTTATTTTCTGAAGGCACTGAAAGAGAGAGAACTAGAGATTAAGGGCTTTATACAGACTTTTATACAGACTCCTGCCATAATAACAGGGGAACTTTGCCTTTTTAGAATATTATCCCCATAGTCAGTAATTCCTGTCCTCCTCTTTCCTTTGGGAAAGCTCATGTGTCACATACTCAAGATTCTTAGATATCCAAGGACCATGTGTCTGAGATACTCTAGAAGGCAAAAATGCAGTGGCAAGCATAGATCCAAATGATCTAATTAACCCAACAATAAATAGTTTGTCTAGAGGCCATTTTGAGCAGAGAGCAAGACTAATGAAGAGATAAAAAGCCGAAGTCAGTTCTGTCTCACTGCCACAGCTTTTGCAAAATTCAAACAATGAGTTTTGATCTGTAAAACCATGTCATGGGGATGCTCAAATCCCTCTGTAAATCCCGAGAGTGCCAAAAATAGACACAAACTATGGGATTGTTCCCTCTGTTTTTTCGCAGAGACAAATACATTTAATTCTAAAGAGATAATAATTCACCTACATTTTTCTCAATTAAAATAATACTGAAAAGAGCCTGACTGAGTGACAAATTGGTTCCTGGTATATTTTATAAGTAAGGAAGAAGTTGACATATGTGTATTGAAATGTATAAAGGCTTCATTATTTTCAGCCTCGAGCAGGGTGTATGGGAGCAAGGGAAGGACCCTGTGGTGTTGTGCAGGTTAAGGTGCAGCTCTCTGGAGCTTGCTGAAAGGGGCAGGAAGTCCAACTCAGCCTCATGCGGACGCACGGAACCCTCGTACTACGAACCAATTTGATTAACGCGAGAGCCGTTTATTGTTTACATTACACTATTCTTATACACTTCTGCTACCGTAGTTCACACGATCACGCGTGATCCTTTCAGAGACCCTGATTGGTTCAAGTCCGGGATGGTGCAGTCCCTCTTTGTTTACTTTCTTGCTGTCTGTTTTCTCGTTCTTCAGACCGCTTCTCTCCCAATTTAGAACAGCTTACAGTTCTGTAACCTTGACAAATTCCTGAGGTCTCTGATAGTGTTAGCTAAAGACAACTTGGCTGGGGCCCACAACAGGATTCAAATGCCTCACAACAGCCTCAGTGAGGCTGTTTGGGATGGTGTTCCTGGAAAAGTGACAACCTTCATGGGTACATCCTGAGCAGATCCAGTGCTTGTCTCATTCCTGCCATGTCTCTGTAGCTCCAGTACTCAGCTGGAGTAAAGGAATACTTCTTTCTGGAGTGAAAAATACCTTTGCTGCAGAGGTGTGTGCTGTATCCAGGGTGTATATCACACCCTTTAAAACTGCCAGGAAGCCTCAGTATTGTTAAATACTTCTGAGTTTATTTTACCCTTGGAGAAATGGAGCCCTTCAGGTCTTACTGAGTAAACCTGGAAAGGAACAGGCAGTATTAGCAATTAATTTTACTGCTTTTATGTTCTTGTCAGTGGTAGCTGTGGTGCTTATTGGGTTGCCTTTAAATGCAGCCTTTCTTAGAGGGAAAAAACGAGAGCTAAATTTATCTGACAAAATTTCATTTATCCAAAAGTTCGGCTTGCTCTGGCTCAGTTATCCCAACTCCTACTACAGTCCAGAGGGAGAGGAGTGGCTGGAAAGAAGAGCTCAGCTCATGCTAAAGAGGGAGGTGCCTGCCCTTCCTCAAGTGAGGACTGAGCTGCCAGGTCAGACTTGACTCCCATGTTATGAATCCCACCCACACATCTCCCCAGTCCTTATCTGACAGAGAGGTTGCTCTGAAATCTGTTTGATAAGAGCCTGCTGGGGCAATATTTGCAGTCCATCGTTTGCTGCAAGTCTCTGGTTGTAGCACAGATATATTTAGAAGGTACCTTGATGAAAATCCCTTGCCAGCTCAGATCCCAGGAAAACACATGGGTAAAATAATCTTAAGATTCACGTCTCTTGTGTTTGCTTATCTCACCCTGGATGCAAACAGAGCAAATCCCCTATACAAGGGCTTTCAGTCTTCAGGAGGTTTCTTCACAGCAGCACAGCTCTTCATTCTCTGCCAGGCAGGCTGGAGAGATGTAGGGAACAGGGTTGGAATTAGATGGGTGAAAAAACTCTGTGGAAAGTCTAGCCTAGGTGCAGCTTGTCTTTGGTTCTCACGCACAGGCTGAGCCACAGCCACACACAGGTTGTGAATGCTTGCAGTGCCCGGGAGCAGCACTGCAGCCCTGCTGACCTGGTCACTGCCACACATTAATAGCCACCTCCTGCTCCATCATTCCCCCTCTGGAGCACCAGGGCACTCCCCCACGTGCAGCCCAGAGCAGCTCGGAGCCGCCCTCGTCTCACACCTGCCCTGGTGTGGTGCTGCAGCAAGTGCTCAACATGGAAATGCCAAGCCTAGACAGTCAAGGACCTACCAAACAACTGGCAGAATGTGTTGTGGCATTATAGATCCCAGGGTCTGTGAAGGGGTTGTGTGATGCCTGGACTTCCTCTCCAGGCAGGTGCAGGCCGCTTGCTCCAGCTCTCCCCTTACGCTGCCAGGCAGAAGGGAATGCCAGAGCAGGCTCAGGTGCTCTAAGCAGGGGATGCTGACTGCTGTTAATGCTGCAGTCTGTGCACAGGCTTTGCTTCTATGTCCTGCCACTCCTACAGATTATTTCATGTTCTTTACCCCCAGCCCCAAGTGACTTTTGTCTCTCAAGATTTGTTGAACTTGATTTCAGGGGTGTCTTAAGGTTTGTCCAGAGCTGTTTCCAGGGGTCATCAGGATGGTAATACTGAGTGCATTGGGATCATCAAAGCCTAAAGTGGTTTCTTCACTAGCCATGTTTTGGAGAGAGCTGCTGCTGGGGCTGGAGAAGGTCTCTGTGGCTGTGCTTGTGACACCCAGGCTTGTTGCTGTCACCTTGGGTGACAACTTCGTGCTTATCAGGAGGACAGGCAGAATACCCAGCTTCCCATGTTCCTGGAGTAAGGGCCACCTTTTTCCTCTGCGGAGCTTCTCTGACAGGGAACATCCTCCACTCCCCTATTTTGATAGCTGGATCCAGTCCTGTTTGGATTAGATAAAAGCAACCTGTCTGAAAATTGTAGAAACAGAAGAGAGGCAATGTGCAGAAGAAGAAATAGCTGCAAATAATTACATCTCTCTGCCATTCAACACAAAGAAATGAAAATGTTATCCAAGTCCTGGCAGAAGTGCAGTTTCTTTGGAGTGACTGAGGTGCTTCCTCCCAGGTCCAAAGCTCCTCTCTTCACTAACAGAGCCGTGCTCCAAACTGCATTTTCATGAAACAGCATCTCTCTTTTGCAGGAAAAGGTTTTCATTTTCTCAAAAGGTCTCCTCTTCCCTGCCATAAGAACTAAACTGTCTGCTGTATGACCCAGTCTAAACCAGTTTAAGGTAGGCCAGTTTTTGCTCTTACCCAAAGGCTGCTTGAGTAAGAGATTGTAGAGATTTGGTCAAGTCCTGTATCCAACACCTGCTTTCACTGTTCCGCACGGTGTGCCTGTTTATCAACTAATCCATCTCAGGAGACTTCAAAGACATTTGCATCTGTGCCTTGAGTAGTTAATTAAGCTGAAGAAGATGGAAGATAGTAAAGGAATTATCAGGTGAACTAGCTAAGGGGGAGACAGCAATACATTGTGTTGAAAGATGAGCTCCTGGGCTGGAGGGAGGTCCCAGTTGTGGTTCTCAAGACAGACCTAGACCCCACACTGGTTAACACCCCCAATAAAAACTGGCACAAGTGATAGGAAATGCATTCAGGAGATTAACTCGTGGCATAGTGCTGGGAAAAGTTGTCACTGCTGAAGAGGATGGTGGATAACCATGACAACCAAAATAATAGAAATAGGGTGAAAATCAGTATTTCAGAGTTAGGCCTACAGCTGGGGATTAATTGGTTTGAAATAGCAAGAGGGAGTATTAGGGAGGTACCGGTTGGTGGCAGAAAGTCTGTGAAATGCTAATGTGATGCATTCCTAAAAAAGACAGTATTCACAGTGTTATTGCCAATGAAGAAAAGGAGATGTTCTTTGTGCTTCTGGGCACCCACAGTTAAGAAGAGTTAATGCCAAGCAGAAGAGGTGAAGAAAAGAGCTAGTGGAGTGATCCAGAGTACTGGAGAGCCTTTCAGGTATAAGGAGGGAAAAGTACATTTGTTTGTGTAGCAAGGCAGCATAGATGCTGAGAAAGTGTGGGACTTGGTGCATAAATGTCTCAAACAGTGAACACCAGTGAAATATACTAACAATTGAAACTCCAGGATCATACTGGCAAAGATCAAGTGGATAAAGAAGGAACTTAGACTAAAAGCTGAGAAAAGAAATCCATCTATCAGAGGAGGTGCTCTAGACCAACCTTTCCAGCAGGACTGAGGTCAAAATCTTGAAGTGCTTTTGTGCTGGGTGCTGAGCAGGTTTAGGAGAGTACAAAATTGATCTTGCATGGCAGAGCTGGCACTTGCCTCATTGACCCACATCTCATCAGTCATATGTTCCCAGACAGTTCTCAGCACACACTCCCAGGACACAGCGTGCAGAGGAAGTATACAGTCAAGTGGCTCTTTGGAGCAAATCCTACAAGTTTGGAAGTTCTGTTACCTAAAGGCATCATAATTCTTGCATCCTAGCACATCCATTCACACCATTCGTCCTTTGGCTTCTAGGTAAAAGCTAATTTTATCTCCGTTTGTTTGGGCTTTCCTTTTACAATCTGAGTCTTGGTTTATCCTGATGCCTCTTTGGTCACAGCCACCCAACAGAGGTGTTGGAAGGGATGTCTATGGGAGTGATCCAGAAGACAGCAGAGAGGGACTGTGTTCTCCAGGGTGGCTCAGGGCTGAGGAAACAACTACACAGCAGCAGTTTTAGGGGAATGTGGAGCTGTGAGGAGAGAGGTGAAATGTGCCCCCGGAAAATGGCACCAGGATTTCTGCATCCAGGGCTACCTGCTCGTGGAGCCTAAGTCCCTCAGTCTCACTGTGCTTATTTCCTGTGGCAGGACCCAGCCAAGGTATGAACCAGAGTTCATCACTGCTCTTGGACTGGTATTAGCTCTTCATTACAGCCATGGATAGTACTTAAATTAGTAATAACAATTTTATAAATAAAATATCATTGTACTTGCTGAAGTGAATAAAAGAGACATGAACACATTAGATTTTTATTTTAATGGCTCAAATCTGTTGCTGAATTATGCCCTTCTAATAGTGGTTTGACTGCAAGAACAGCAGAAGGAAATTGGTCCTGGGAACTGCAGCAGGGTGTTAAATGGGAGCTCAGCCCAGGGAAAGACTGTTCCTCAGACCAACAGGGCTGGCACTGAGCAGGAGCTCTGCTCTAGCAGGCATTTCTATCATCTTTCTTTCGCTGCTTGGCTGAGGTTCAGGACATCACAGAATCAGCCACATTTCCTCTCCTGTTCTCAGTCCAGTCCTGAAAAACAGCAGTTTGTTCACAGTGAGCATGTTTCCCCAGCCTTCCTCCAGAGCTGCAGAGATGCTCCGTGGCTCTGGCCCTGAATGAATTCCACCACAGGCTCGTTTGCTCACTCAAAACTGAGAAATTACAATACAGGATCTGATACTTCTTCCTCCTCACATTGTTGCCCCCAACTCCAGCTGTGCTGGCAGCTTATGGCAAGGCCCTCGGAGCACAAATTGATCTCACCAGGCAAAGCTGTCTGGGTTTTAACTTCACCCATTGCTGCAAAACTTTTGCAGCATTTTCACAAGAACACCATTGGTGTTCCTCCAGTCTCAGCTCTTTCCAGTTGTAAGGCATCTTGTGCTGTTGTTTTCTGCTTAAAATTTTAATAATCCTCAGATTGAAAGTAATTCAGTCACCTTTCTCCGTTTCTCATATTTCTTCTAGCATGCCTCTCAAATTTGATGGGGCTTGAAGAAAGCCAGCTCTGCTGCATGCTGAAAGAGCATTTGGGTGTTCTTCCTTCCGCAATCTCATTCCCTCCTGCATCCATTCCCATCCCATCCTTGTATTAGTTGAAGAAACCCCGGTGTGTTCCAGATGTTGAGTGATCAAATGGTAGCAAAGAGCTTGGATAAAGTATTTGGTGCTGGGGGGTGAGAAACTCAAAACTTTTACATCTTCAGAGGGAAACTGCGGGTCCCTGCTGTGCTGTTCACAGCTTCCCAATTTGAATCCAGAGTTGTGAAAATGTGGAAACTGTGAAAATATGAGCTGCGAACACTGGGAAGCTGTGAAGCAGGGAAACGGGTGGGGATTTGCAGTCTCTTGAATGCAAAGGTTATAGATTCTGGTTGAAAACTTAATTCTCTGAGAAATAAGTTTTTATCACTACAACAGCAAGAGAAAGCACAGCCAAGGTGGCAGAATCTTTTTGGTTGTAAAAACCTTTCATTTCTTCGCTCCTAAGTTTGTGGCATTTTTTTATTTGAGGCAGAGTTCTTCAAACCTGGCCTCTGCCAGAAGGGCAAATTTCCTTTGAGCAAAGCCAGTTGTCCTGTTTCTGAGCCTGGAGGTGAGAAGCAATGATAATAGTAATAAAACAGACTTGCATTTCAGTTTATTTTTCTCTGGAATACTTTGCAGCAAGGGTGTGAAACGTGATGTTTCATGTAGGAACAGCCTTGGTCAAGGAGCCGTGCCTTGCATTGGCCCAGGGAAAATTGAGTTTGATATGTCTGAAGTGCCAGTGTTGAAAGTCACCTGCTGGGCTTGGCAGTGTTGTGTCCCTCAGCTGGCAGTGGCGAGGAAGGACTCACCTGTTCAATGGCTCCTGAAGAAAACTTTTTGAAAGGGGAAGGCCAACCATGGCTTTAGCAGGTGACTCACAGGGAGGTGTCTCTGGCCAGTACTGTCAAATTCCTAGGGTTTGCAGAAGCCAAGAACAGCCATGTTTTTTCAGCACAGGTCCACAGAATCTGTAGCTGCTGTCTCGTGACACAGAGTGGAAGCAAATGCATCCTTTTAGAGGGAGGGTGGCCTCTGCAGAGCCACCTCAGCCGTGTTCCTGCCCCCAGGGATGGGAGCGTAGTGGTTCCTCCTGGAGCCAGAAGGGCTTTACAGGACAGCACTGGCTTCCCCTCCCTCCATGCCATTCACGAGGCTGACAGAGCCCTGTGCTACAGTGCATGAGTGCAGTTCATGGTGTGAGTCTTTTAAAGGCGCAGAAAATGTGGTGTCAGCAGAGCTCAGGGGCCTTGGGGCTGTGTCCAGCGTGTGACCTGGGCAAAGCTGCCTCCATGTGCTCATGCCCTGCCTGAGCTAAGCATTCAGTGGTGCTCTGGGAGCCAGGGCAGATCCAGCAGTGGTGACCAAGTGGCAGCTGGTACATCCAAAGGGACCTGCTTGCCCTGTTACTGGTAACTTCTGACAGGAGCAGTGGGACAGCTGCATCATTAGAGACTTGGAGCACCCCCACCATGGATACAGATAAGAGGTACTCCCCTTCAAATCAGTAATTCCTCCTACCTGAAATCAAGGTAGAATGGCAGGAGCCTGAAGTGTGCTTCAGCAGGCTGTCTTATCCCAAGGCCCTACCTATCCTTAATCATGTCTAAAGTCATTAAAATGTTAGGCAGTAGCAGGCAGGGAGTGTTAAGAAGGAGATGTAGTGTTGCTTGGAGATCTCAGCTGACACTGTACTGAGGAACAGGGAAGTTGGCATACCTCTTGACAAACCTCACTTGGTAGTGCCTTCTGATACTGCAAAGTGGGCATTTAAATTCCCTGCCAGGTCAGCCATTCATCACAAACACATGTAGACTTAATTGCTAATTAATTTTCCCTGGCTAGTGTAGATATATTTCCCTCGGTGTGTGAAATCTAGAAGAACTTTGTGAGAACCAGCCACAAATGAATTGGCTGTAATCAGTGTTCCCTCACTTGGGTGAGTAGTAACAGTTCATCAACCCTTAAGTAGCTCGGACTTTTTTGCGAGCAGGCTCCAATTTTTTGACAGGGAGATACACATCTTGTTTCTCTTGTAGCAAAGACAGTAGTTTTGCCTTGAATTGACAGATTGGGCTGTGTTTGTTGGTGTTTTCTTCCTCCTGATGGTGAGCGTAATGCTGCATTGCTGAGCAAATGACCCTGGATTGCTGAGCAAATTGTTCAGTTCTGTCTCTTGTCACACAGAAAAGAATACTGATTATACAAGGAAGAGAGTTTGAGCTCAGTTTAATTAACTTGTGAATGGGCATCCAGCAGTGTTTGGAGTGATACATTAAGGTAGGGAAGAGCTTGTAGATACCTCATCAGCATCAGAGAAACTTTGTATTTTGTCTGTTGGAGGTGAGTGCCGTTTCTATTCATTGTACAGGCAGAAAGGCTGCGGCAACAGAAAAATGAGGCCAGAAAAATTAGTCAGGTCCCAAAAAGTGTCCTGCCAGGACAAACCTTCTGCCTGACAGTCACCTGCCTGGTTTGTGAGCCCCTTTGGAAGGCACTGCAGGGAGGGTGCTCGTGCCCTGCTGCAGCACGGTGATCCCCGAGTCAGCTCACAGCAGTGCTGGGCTGCGCTGGAGCTCGGGGCTGCCCGGACCTCGCCCTGCTGGGATCCCCTCAGATGAAGTTTAGGTGTGACCCTAGGGCAGGAGAGAAAGGCTGGGTGAGAAACTCACAAAGAGCAATCATCCTCTTGCAGCCTCTCACCTATTGGGGGAGTGGCTGAAATTCCAGAGTTGTGTGCACACAGCTGCTGTGCTGGTGGGGGGGATGGAGCGCAGCTGCCGGGGTACCTGAGCGCTCTGCAGCACAGGGCTCTGCGTCAGGTGTGTGCCAGGAACACTGGCCACGGGTTTAATTATGGTTGTCCTACCTTGGGAGAGAGCTCCTCTCTGGCAGCTGGGGCAGGGGAGTGGGAGTTGGGACCCAGGGAGAAGGCAGGGGCCAAGTCAGCCTTTGTCTTCCGATTCCAGAGGAGAGGCTTTGATAAGCTGTTCTAGGATTGGCATGTGCTGCAGCATCTCTTCCTATAAATCTGATGAGATCTGGTTTTGTCTTTTTTCCCTATTGAGAACCCCCCACTGCAAGGTCATGGGTGGCTTTGATGCCCTGACACCTGGTGTCTGTAGGGAGAAATCCAGTTTTAGTGGGGAAGGTGCACAATCAGTCATTTGAGAAATGGAGGGAACCCAGTAAAAAAGACTGGAGATACAAACTTCCAACCCAATCATACTGAATAAGAGTAAATTTCTTCCCAAAATACAGTTTTTATTCAACATTCCAGATAACAGATCTTTATTTCTGCATAAGTGATTAAACCAGACTTCTGCTAAGACCTAGCTTGCTCACAATCTTTTAAAAGCAAAAATCTCGTAGATCAAATTTTAATCTATTAAGCAGCATATGACAGTGGCTGGAGAAGGCCAGGCTATTAATGCTCAGTGTTGCTTTGTTAAAATAGCACAGGAATTTTCAGTTTCAGCAGCCTGTGGTGCAGATACAGAGGGTTCTTTTCACTTGATCAATTCACTTGTTAAGTTTTAGCTTCATTCAAATCTGAGAAACCAATGACAGATTCTCACTGTAGGAAAGCTTGTATGGCCCTTCTCAGTCAGTGAATATAAGCAAGACTTATGGATCTGAGCTTTACTAGTTCTACAATTTTAGAGGTCTTTGACTGTGGTCAGCACCATTCCCTCAAAAAATACTTTGTTTAATAAAACTTTGTACATGCAGCATGCATTTTTCAGAAGCTTGCCTTTCTTTTCTTACATGTCTAGCCCACTGAAGTTAATTTATGTACCTAAATAGATGTTGTTTGATTTTAACTGAATAACAGTTTCTCTCCAACTAAAGCTTATCACCAAGAAAAATAATAGTAATTTAGATTTAAAGAATAGTTTAATCAGGTTTGCTTCAAAAAGACCCTAAAAAGTACAAATGTAATAGAAATTAAAATTATTATTTAAATTATTTTTCCTCTCACTGACTTCAGTGATGATTAAAGTTGCTTATGTAAATCTGTTAATTGAATCAGGCCGATCCTGCTATGAGTTCCTCACTGTGCAGTGTTAGCCTGAAGATAGCTGGCATCTGAGAGGATGGAAATACCTGAATATGTTGGTAAGGGGGGAGTCAAATCTGTCATTTTTACCCTGCTTTGTGTAGCAAGAGCGTCACATTTCTGTCAGCCTGGCTGCCACAGCCAGGGATGTCCCTAGGGAAAGGTTGGCAACCTGGGGGCAGCCCTGTTTCATCTCACTGGAGCTTTGGAAATAACATGTGGCAGCTCAGGGCTTGTGCAAGCAGTGCCAGTTGTAAAGAAAACTGATGGGTAACACCGTGACACCTTGCGGATTCAGAAAAGAGACCCAGCTTTGCTTCCAGGTGAGGCTGCCAGAAGATGTGGAGAGGCCCAGACCAGGGTTCTCCATCATGGGGGGGGTTTCCTCCTTCTATCTTCATGGCTAAAGCTCAAGCCTGAGAGTGTGGGTAATGCTGATTGGAGGAAAAGCTCTGTCAGGGCCCTTCTCTTTTCTCTGGGTATTCACTTGTGCTGCCAAATGACACAGTCTATTGGATTCCAGCTCATCCAACAGATATATCACCTCTCCTTTTTCTTATCTTTCAGGTTATTTCCAGGATTTGTTGAACAAGTCAGAAAAGGCCCTTTATGATGCTTTTCCAAGTATGTATGGAGAATTGTACACTCAAAATGTGAAGGTCTTCAAGGACTTGTACAGTGAGCTGCGCCGCTACTACCGCAGTTCCAACATCAACTTGGAAGAGGCCCTCAATGAGTTCTGGACACGCCTGCTGGAGCGGCTCTTCAAGCTGCTGAACCTCCAGTACCACATCACGGACGAGTACCTGGACTGCATGGTGAAACACGCCGAGCAGCACAAACCCTTCGGGGAGGTGCCCAGGGACCTGAAGGTGAGGGCAACCCGAGCCTTCATCGCAGCACGCTCCTACGCACAGGGCTTCCTCGTGGGCAGCGACGTGGTCAAAAAGGTATCTCAGGTATGCCAGGCTTCTCCCTTTCCCTCCATCCTCACCTTGGCTGGAGCCAGTCAACCACTGCTCTTGGGAGGGGGGGTTATTTCCCCTTGTGTTTGCATTGCAAAGCAAACAGATACTTTACAGTTCTAAAAAATAAACTGCTTGAGGGTTACCCATCAACGGGAGGGAGCAGCAAACCTGGACTTCTACAGGTGCTGACAGCAGCACTGAGGCAGTGAGATGTTAACTCACCACAAATCAGCTTTTGCCTCATTTTAACCTGTGTAGCAGAGTGCCAAGGAGATGTCACTCAGCCAGGCTGTAAAGCTATTCCATTGCTTGCCCAGATTCCATGCTGCCGTGTTTCCCTCCTTGATGGAGATGTGCTGCAGGGCGTGCAGAGCTGCATTGCCACAAGTGTGCTGGGAATACAGGCAGAGGGAGGTGTTTCAGAGGCTGGCAGTGGGATCCTGTGTCTGTTTATGTAGCCTCTCTATTTGTACAGCTTCTGTGTACAGAGAGGGGGAATTTGCAAAGTGCATTGGGATCTTCGGGCATGAAAGGTGCTATATAAATGTAAATTAACGTGACTGAATCTAGGGTTCCAGAAGGAAGGTAATTGTCTGTGATCTTTACTGAGGAAGCAGCCTTTCAGAGGCAGAAGAAAGTGATTGTCCTGAAACAAGATGGTCAGGCTTTTCACGCAGGTAGCAAGGAGAAAATCCATAATAAAAATATGGCTTGCATACTGCATGTGGAGATGGTAATCAGCAGGTGTGAGAATCAGAGTGTGATTAAACTGTGAATGCAAAAATCCAGAGCCACAATTCATTTCTTTGGAAAGTAACGTGTGGTGATGCTGAGCAGAGGATGGTCCCATTTACTGCAGCAAATCCAGACTTTGATCTCAGGAAGAAACATTAATGTGGTAACAGTGACAAAGGCTTTAATTTATCAATGTGGGACTATAAAACTGTTCAGCTACCCAAAAGCCTTTGTACTTCTCATTAACATCACACTCTCCTGACACTTAAGACAGATAAAAGAGGAGAATGGTATAATTTCAGGGGACAAAAGCAAAATACTTTTCATAAATCCTCTGAATGGCAGAGATTTTCAGCTCGATGGGCATGATCCTGCCTTTAGCTGAGGTTGGTGGGTAAAACAGGCTGGCAGGGCAACTGCAGGCATGGTATCAGCCAAAGGGAAGGACCTGAGGTACCAACATGCAGCATTATTTACCCCCACCTTCATGTAGGCTTCTGACCCACTGGATTTTGATTCTGGTCCCCCCCTTCTGAATTTCCTTCTTTTGGGCATCACTTATCAAACTGGATGTGGGCACAAGTCACAGATCCTCCCTTTTCCTCACCTTCCCCCAGCCCATTCGTTCAGGATGGAGGGTTTTCTAGGAGGGTCCCAACCATTCCTCTCTTACAGGAGCCCTCCCTGGCATTGCTGTTAGCCCAGTGTGTTGCTGTTGCAGCACCAGCTGCATGAACTGAGTCAGAAAACCTCAGCACAGCCTTCCTGAGAACTGATTTTGTTATGAGGACCAAAACAGGCTTATTTTCCCTGTCTTCTTTATTGGCTTTATTAGTTGACGATTTACACTTGTGTCAAATGGATATGAAGTGCTGGACTCACAACTGGTGCCTTGGTTCTAGGCATTTTTCATGTTACTCTATACTTAGGACGTTAGAAGGAGGTCAGAAACTGGAATTCTTTCCTGTCAGCTGGTAGTGGCAGTCTTTAGGACTGTCTCTTTGAGCTGGAATTTCCTATGGAGCCCTGGCAAGTGTTTGGTCAGGAAGACTGAGAAAGCCTGTTGAAATGAACACTTAGAAATAAATCAGCTAGCTTTGGACTTCAGGAAAGAATAGATTTTGTTTGCAAATCCTAGAAAAACTACATTTTTCTACTAAACCCCTCCTGGTTTCAGCTTCTTGGACACTTCCAGTTCAGTGCATTCCCTGTGTCCTGTCGTTGTTCCAGGTCCTTGTGCAGAGGCAGCATCACTGGGCACTCCAGAGAAGGACTGATGCTGTTTGCCAGAGTTCCTGGCTGTCTTTAAGAGGGGGAGAGCCTCCCTGAGTGAGCTACAAGTGTGGATTTAATGAAATTTCCTTAATTCCCGCTGCCTCTTCACTGTGCCCAAGGGGTGCTTCTTCCCCAGCTTTCAGCTGCCCCATTGTCAGAGGAAGCCACAGCTTCAGGCAGCCCTTGGCCAGTGGCTGGTAGGGATAGGAAGAGGAGCCACATGTGGGAGCGAGCCCTCTGTGTCCTGCCAGGCATAAATAGTTTGAGGGCAGATGGGGAGAAAATGGCAAAACCATTTTTCATCTTTACTGCCATCCAAGCTTTCAAGGCAAAGTCACCCTGACAGACTGGAGGCTCTGACACCAAGTTCTAAAACTTCTGATTGGTGGTTGCTGCCACGAGCCTGGCCTGACACAGAAAGTGGTGGAAGCGCTGCCATCTGGGCTGGGACCTGGGCTCTGGTTGCTGTGGCTCTCTGGCAGGGCTGAGGATGGATGTGCAGGCTGTCACCCTGCCCTGGCACAGAGCGAGGGGTTACGATGGGCCACGCCTGAGTGGGGGGGGGGTCAGGGCAGCATCTCTGTGTTCATGTGCAGGTTCTGTGTTTCTGTAGCTGTGCTTTCAGCACAAACTGCATGTTTTCATTTAAGTTGCACAATGCCATGTGTGTTTTTCAACGCCTGCATGCAGGAGCAGCTACCAAATGGTAGCAGCCACAAAATCCCTAGTTCAGGGCACTTGAAGAAGGGGCTCCCCCAGGGATGCTGCCTTGGGGTGCATGCCAGGGTGAGAGAGAACAAATATCCCAGTTCTGCTTAGGATCCTGTTCGTTGGTTGTGAGATTGGCAGCTGCCCAAAACCAGCATTTGCTCCAGCTCTGAGCATCATGCAAACAGGAAAGGGCCTTGTGCTGGTGGAGTCACTGCCCAGAGATGCTCCCTCACTGGTTCCCACAGATGCTCCCTCACTGCTGCCCAGAGATGCTCCCTCGCAGAGTTGCTGTGCTCAGCAGTGAGAGCGAGGATGCACTCCTGGGAAAGACGTGGTGGAGGTGAACTGGAATATTGCAGGACTTGGGGGAGCAGAGCTGAGACAGAAGAAATGGCAAGAGCTGAGAGGTACCCTTTAGAAACACAAACAGAAAGCCCTGAGGGAGATGCAGTGTGATAAATAGCAGTGGCTGTAACCCTGGCTGGGTTTGTTATGTGCTGCTCACACAGCTCAGGCCTCTGGGACCAGTTGTGTTGCACAGAGCACTGTGGGGACAGGGGAAGAGCCGGTCCTGTCTGCAGCAGGACACCCAGGAAGGGCACTGAGGCTGCACACGTCAGTGCTGGCTTCCTGCATCCCAGTGCCATGGATGTGGAGAGCTGCCCTGTGCTTGCAAAAGAGTGCCCAGGATCCTCCAGTTCCCCCTGGAGCCCTGGCAGCTCATGGCTGTCAGGCAGAGCACAGAGAGCAAAGACGAAATGTTCCATCTCCAAAGGCAGCGAGAGGAAGTCATTTGAAATGAATTTTGCTCATCTGTCAGAAAATGAGTTATTGTGACAATCTTTCCTTTGCTGGGTCTTCATTGATTCTTGTCTCTAAATTTTAAGTTTTCCCAAGGTAGTGGAGATTGATGTGAAGCAACACAGCTACGTAAGCAAGAAACATATACTCAAATAATCTATTTTAACAGTTGTTTGCATTTCCTTTTCTCAGTAGATGTTCTTAAGGCTGATTCTCATTTGAGTATGAAACAAAATGTAATGATTTTCTTATAAAGAAAGCTTTTTCACTAAATCCTGTATTCCATTTTACCAATGAAATTTGAAGTCAGCTATCAGTACGTTTTTATTTAGCCAATACTGTGTTTCACAATACATTTCAGCCTTATTTTTTTAAACTCTTCTGTTAGTAGAACATCGCAGCTTTCCTATTTACCATATGAGTAATTTTTAAACACATGCTGGGTCAGGCTGCATTTGTCTGGGAACTGAATTCCAATTAAAAAGTCCTAAAAATAGAATTTCTAGAAATGCTTTTAATGGTTAGGTGAATGTGCGAAGACATATGGAAAATAAATGTTTATCTAAACATGCTTTACATTTCCAACGAGTCAATAACATAACAAAGACAGTATGGTCCTCATGTCCTTTAAGGTTGTAGTCATTTTTCATACCCACTTTTTTCCACATCTTGAAGGGACATATTTTAGTTCTGTCTTTCAGCTTCCAGTTACTTTTCTGGTGAAGTAGGCATAAAATTGATCTTACTGAATGACATGAAGATATAATCTTTTTTTCCCACTTAGTAGTGAACTCTGGTCCCATGTGCTTGGTGGGACATCTCCATCCTTTCAGTGGCTGATCTTTCTTGATGGCATCAGCAGCAAGTAAACACAACCATAAATAACATGTTATTTCATTTAAAGGATTTCACTTGTGTTACAGTATTAAGCATTTCTCTAAATTGGCCTCCTCTTGATGCTGAAAATACAGTATTAGTGTTTGTAAATAGATGTTAACAGAGTATTGTTCCATGGCAGTGTCAAGTGACAATACCCTCATATCCCCACGTTGATTTCCTTGTCACTGGATGTTATCCCAGCTCTCGCTTTGGAGCTGTGCAGTTTTTGCATGTCAGAGATGTGTGGGTTTGTGTCCTGCAGAGTTTCCAGGTGGCAGCAGGAAGCAGCAGGTCCCAAAGGTGCTGGGGTGCGGGTGGGAGGGTGCAAGGATGCCGCTCACCGCAGCCACGTACGAGTAGCAGCCACTGCAGCAGGCTGGGCTTTTCCTTGGTGTTCCTTTCTGTCATTGCAAACCACTGATGAGGTACTTTCCAAAAAGGAGCTGGTCAGCACCTGTGCTCGAGGTTTGTGGTGCTGCAGACTCAGAAGTGATTCACAGGGTGCAAAATGCCACAGGGATCCTTTGCAGGGCTGGCTGTACTCATGAGGAGGGCAAAGAGGACTGAAGGCCCAGGCTGGGAGCCTGCAGTGCTTCAGACACCCCTTCCTGTGAGCACTGTCTGAGGCTCCAGGCTGAAATAAGCTCCTGACCTTCAGGTACTGGTCTTGCAGCAGCTCCTGTGCTGGCTGCCTTTTGCCCTTGTAGCCTCTGGCACGGCTGCCGAGACCTGCTCACGACTGGGCAGCTTTGGAGGGGGCTGGGACCTGCCCTTCCTTCCTTCCTTCCTTCCTTTCCTTCAGCAAAGGGAAGTGTCACCTTTGCTGAAGTGCCTCATGTTTCCTTGCCCAGCTGTCCCAGGCAGTTTGTATGTGAGATTGCATGGCTGAAACCATTTCAGATCTAACTTCCAGTCAGCCCAATTCCCCCTGCAAACCCAGGAGCTTAATATCCCTTTCCCTGAGCTGGCTGTGCTCCCTGGATCATCACCCTGCCCTCAGCTGCCTTCTTGCTTTAAACAGCTTGGTACGGCAGCTCCAGCAGCCTCACACACACTACCGCTCCTTTCCCTGCTGCATGTAAATCTGGGGAGGGGATTTTGCAATATCATTGGAATTTGTTTGAATAGATTCAAATCAAGCTGGATGAGAAACATGCAGTCTTGAACACATCCTTATATATTTCACATATTACTTTCCAGTATTTCTATCCCTTATTCTGTTTCAATCACAACCCTTCAGGGATAAAAACCCATAGGTGTTCCGAAGAGAAAAGAAATAATGCAGGAAAGTAGATATATGTCTCCCATATTTACGTGGTGGTTAAAAGTCAATTGAATCTAGTTTTCAAAGGATTGAAAATTGTACTAGCTGGAAATACCTGTGTTAAATTAACAGAGCAAGGAGTGTGTGGAATAGGCAGGTGGCTTGCAGTATTTTCCTCTGGAGGGAGAGGACATGACAGCAGTCTGTCTATCTAAGTGAACCTCTCTCATTTTAATATCTGAATGCAGTTAGGTGCTTGACAGGAATCCAGTGACACAGATCCTCCCAATTAGCTGTGGGTGCTGCCTCTGGAGCCATTGTCACTGCCCTCTCCGAGTGCCCTCACCACTGACTGGAGGGAGATGGGGACACCGCTGCTCTCTGTTTTGCTGCCCCAGTTTGCTCTGATTACCCCAGCCTTCATATATTTTTTTTCCCTGAGTCTGCAGAATGGCCATTTGGCTGCTGGGCTGGCAGGGCTGGACCCAGGCAGTCTGTCTGGCCTCAGGCCTAACAGCAGCTCTGGTGTGCTGGAGCATGAAGGGCACAGATTTGGCATCAGCCTCCATCCTCTGTGTCCCTCCTGCAGCGCAGCTCTGAGCACAGCAAGGTGAGAGCAGGAGCATCTTGAACTGTGCTGGGGCTCTCTGTGTCCTACCTGTGCCACCAGACCCCAGCACAGCCACCCCCAGCACACTGCACCTGTGCCCCGCTCACCTCTCATCTCTGACAGGTTTGGGAATGGGCTTGATGGATCTTGAATGATGGGCTTGGCAATGCTTAAAACTCACCATGCTCCAAGGACTTGTGGCTGTGCATTTATGGAAGGAAGATGCAAAATAATGACTGAAGTGATTATACAATTCATTAGACTTTGAAAGAATCATATTTCTGTCAGCCCTGCAGCTGTTTCTTTTAGAGTTTCACTCTGAAGAATTGGAAAGCTTGGTTCATTTAACACACACCAAGGTGCTAATTACATCAGGGCTGGCATAAACATGCACATGGCAGCTGCTGACCATGTGGTGGAGGGAGCAGGGTGTGCTCCCCACAGCAGCTCCCCCATGCCGGCCGAGGGCTGGGCACACTTGCAGCTCCCACTCCTGTCACCAGAGAAACTGGACACTGACTGCCCAGTGCATGGAGCTGCTGCAGCCTGGATTTCCAGTTACACACGTGGAGGTGCAAAGAACATCACAGCCCTTCTGGGTTTCGATCGTAATATTTGAGGGTCCCTCCATGGGGAGACTTGTAAAAGTGAAATGTTTCCCCACATGAAATGGCCACATTGCAAACAGCCCTGATCACAGAGCTGGCCAGCTCCCCTGTGAAACAAAAACCTGTCCTCTGAGTGCTGGTTTGTTCTGAAAGAGAGCAAGGCTGGCTTTCCAAGCTCATTCCTGGGCTTTTGGGCATCCCACAGGAAGCTCAGGAGCACTCCTCACCGCTGGCCCAGCAGGATCAGCTCCTCTGCTTGACTTGTTTTTGTAGCTGCTGTTCTTCACACTGACAACTTTATCCCAACTGTACAATTCCAGCCAAGGGATTTGGGGTAACTGGAGTGGCTTTGAATACCTGCCTGCATTTCCCAGCACACACAACCTGATCTGTGGCTTGAAAAGGTGACCTGCTTTCCTGTAGACACTGCCCCAGAAAGGGTTTTTCACAGCTGGCAGAACTTCCCTCACCTGCCTTTAAAATTCCCATGAGGAGGTAAGAGAGGGTGCCACAAATGGCTCAGCTGCAGCCGCCCATGTGGCTGGTTCAGCCCCAGCCCTGGGGACATCTCCAGCTGTATGTGCTTCTGCCTTCAGCTGCCCAGCACCCGTGCCTGCCTGTGAGACCTGCCTGATGTCTGCTGGCTTCAGAGCATCCCTTGGCTTGGAAACCTAAAAGGCCTGATGTCACTGGGTTTAACTGGTGCTTCTGGAGCTTAGAATGGCCACTCAGAGAGCAAGGCCTTCTACCTGGGAAGATACACCTGAGTCAGTGCAGGCACATTGTCACAGTTATCTGACACATCTGGAGGTATTTTGTTTCACCCCAACCAACCCCAGACCAAAACCACAGGTCCCAATGCCCACCTTGGGTCTGCAGTGCTCCTCAGAGATGAGAGCCACAAAGGGAATGGGAGAGCAGCCACAGGGCAGAGACATGGTCAGTGTGGGAAACACCAACACCACTCCACAGAGAGAGCTCCCTGCAGGCCACCCTCATACTGCCTTGGGCAAGATTTTTAGGGGGAATGGAGCCCACAGAACAACACTCCCACCAGTAGTGTTAAGGACCAGCTCAGCCTCGTCCCTCCAACAGCTGACCTGCCCCTGACCCTCTGTCAGCCTGAGGGGGTGGGGGTGTGACAGCACTTCAGCAGCCTGTAGTTGCTGAAGGCAACCCAGGCAGGCCTCTCTCTCCATCCCCAAATCCCTCCACTCTACCTAACCCTGCTTCCCCTGGGAAGCAAGGCACAGGTGGCTCACAGCAGCCTGGGGGGGAATGTGCAAGGGGAGAACGAGGGGTAGGAAAAATACCAGCAAGAGCTCAACTTATTTTATTGGTGTTAAATGCCTTTCAGATGTACTTAAAGGCCCCTGAAGGCCAAGGAGTCCAGTCACATTGCAACTAGGCTGCAGGTTCTCATTTGCTTTTAAGCCGGGCTTCAAAAGGAGAAAGGATTTGGGGTTGGATGATTCTTTTCTTCTTTTTTTTTTTTCTTTCCTTTGTTTGAAGCCAGCACTTCAAAAGCAGCATCTGCAGCTTGGCCTGCAGGCTCTGGGTGCCAGAGGAGCTGGCCATCTCCTGCTGGGTACAGAGGAGCCCTGCCACCACCCATGGGGTCAATCTCATGTCTGGAAGGCGTCCGGAGCCAGGGTCTCCGCCAGAGAGCAGCAGCACAGCCCAAACACTGGGGTGCTCTGGTAGGAGCTTGGTGCTTCCTCTGTTGGAAAGATTGTCCAGATACCTGTGGCTTCCTAAAGCTCAACTTTTCTCCAACTCTCAGGAAGCTGGGATGGGAAGGAAGGGTCATTGCTTGACCCTGTAACTCCCAAATATGACGTAGAGAGCTGGTCCCAGCACTAATGCCCCTTCCGCTGCAGTTCCCTGTGGCCTTCCTCTCTGCATCCCACACTTCGGTCCTTCCAGACACCTTTTCAGGAAATAATTGACTTGGATAAAGAAATATTTCTTGGACTGAGTAGGGTATAGCAGCTTTTAGCTGTGTATGAGTCAGATCATCACTTCCATGGTCCTTTTGTGTCCTGATAGAGCTCAGGGAATTTTTGGAGACTTTGAATATTTTCAAATAGAAGCATGAGGCATTAGAGTAATGATGGAAAATGCCTTTCCTCTTTGCCCCTCTCTGTTCTTCTGTGAGCCCTGTCAAACGAGGTCCCAGTTCAGAAGAGAAAAACTCTCCACTGTTGCAGGTTCAGCAAGGTCCAGGGTCAGGAGGAATTGCACCTCTCTTTTGCACCGAACCTGACACTGTAAAAAGTGGCCTACAGATCACTGGGTGCTGTTTGGAAAATCAGCATGTAACCTGGGCAGGAGCTTCAGTGGGAGAAAGAACAGGCCATGGTGGGGCTGAGGGAGAAGTGTTCCACGGCTCTAGAAGATGTGCTCTTGTTACCTCTGAGCATCTGTAGGCATGCAGAGATGGGTAACTTGGGTTGAATGTGCAAATGGCAAGTTTGATTTGCTCTCCATAGGCACAGAGGAAGGATAAGAAGGTTTTTTCCTCTGTTATGGGGAAATCTAGCCCATTTTGACCAGAGTGCTGCTGTGTGTCCTACAGGCTCTAAAGCCCTGGCCATCCCCAGAGCTATCAGCACTCAGGTGTCTCTGGGCCCTCGAGTGCCTGTGCAGGGGTGTCTCCTGCATTTGAGCTGCATCCTTTCCCCATCTACAAGTAGTTTCTCCTCCCTATGTTTGTCCTTCAGAAAGTGTATAATTGTCCTAAAGTCATATTTAGGGTAACTGTGAAGGGTAACTTCACTCTCCTGAAGTGCAAAGGGAGAGAGTTGGTGACTTGTTATCCTCAAGCCTCCTGTGTTTCTGTGATTCTCTGCTTGGAAAGCATGTTGATAAAGTATGTGGCAGGAGGGTTTTTTTTTTTTTTTGTTAGAAGCCTTCACACTGAATGTTTTCTAAATTGGCTGGGGGTGGCAAGGAACCCAGTCAAGTCACTAATCCCCCAGCCCATCCTCTCAGCAAATGGCTTGTGAAAGTCATTAATTTTACTGTAATTGATTTAAGCGTTGCTCAGGAGGAGGAAAAATTAAGGAAACCAGTGCCACTCTGAATAAAGAATTATGTGTTCTCAATTTGCTGTCAAATTATCTCCACACGTGCCCGTTCTGCGCTGGTTGCTGAGCAAACACCGTGCCAGGGAGTCACACAGCAAATCCCAGCTCAGAGAACCTGTGACGAGCTCCAGCACCAGGGCAGGAGGCAGGAGAGTCTGCAGAGGTCTTTGGCTCTGGCAAAGCACTTGCCTCCAGCAATTCACATCTGGTTGGGTGGCTGATGCCTTAAGAGGCCACCTAGAAACAGAGACTAGACCAAAATAAAGGAATAAAGGTGGGTATTTATTGGAAAGGCCTTCAAAGGTACCCCTGGGGAGCCAGAGGCTGCTGCCCAGATGGGCCCCGAGATGGACGAGAGGTCACGAGTTCTTTACAACTTTATAGGTTTGGTTCATTTGCAGATCAGGGTTAATTCTCCAGTTAGAGCTTCAGTTTAATGAAGTAATTCCCCTCAGCTTGCCCCCCTCAGAGGCTTTTGGTATACACTTTTTGGGCCTAGGATGGTCTGGGAGAGCAGGCCTGGAGAGGCTTTGTTGTGTCTGCCCAGCACAGAGAGCAGAAATGAACAGGCTCCAGGAAACTTCAGAGTTGCACACTGGGCAGTGCAGGGTTTGAAAAATATAAAAGTTAAAACATAAGGCATCACACCAATAAAGCATGGGCACGTGAGGTTCTGGACAGTCAGCATGGAAAAGCACAAAGCTGGGCTCCTGCTCCAACAGCCTCCTTGAAATGTCAGTGCTTGTGGTGGAACTGGGCCTTTTATGAGGCAGCCACCTGTTCCCCTTGCATTACCTCATTGCTGGTACTGTATCCCCACCTGTAAAGTAGTTTTAATTAAAATTATTTATTGCTCAATAAGATTTGTTCTCCATTTTGGGTGTATCTTAGAAGATAAGAATTTTTCCTTATCACTTCATCACTGGGCTTATACTTCAAAGGACTGTAACCGTGGATGTCACTGTGATCAGAATAGAGTATGTGGATTTTAGCTCAGCAGTGACGTACAATCAATGTATTTTTAAGCTGAGCTTAGCTTTATTTTGCATTTGTATTTGTACCTCTGACAACTGAATGAGTGCCCTGGCTCCAAGCCCTATCTTTCAATAATAATAATCTTTTTTTCACATTCTTGGGAAATGGCTTCTCCACCATATCATGCCTGTTCTCTTGACATCTCAATGCAGTTTCTAGGTCACTGAGCTAAGAAAAGACTATAGGTGCCACTAAAGTGTTCTTAAAGGAGAACCAGCCATAGTCTGGGCCAGGTTGATGGTACTTAGAGAAATCAATTATTGTCATGTACCATCTTCATGCTGTGCCAGATCAGTTAAAGATGAAGCAGTTTTGTCAGGTTTCACTCCATCTGCAGGACTTTTCATGCTCATGCCCTCAGGCCACCTGTGGTGGATGGATGTTGCTCATGGATCCATCAGTTTTTGCAGGTCTATGCTGGGAAGCTGGAGGGACTCTCTGCAGGTCTTAGCTGGCACTCACTGGCTGTTGGGCAGGGGGTGACTCGATGTTTTAGGTTCTTTTGAAGGCTGAGGGATGAAAGCAGAAGCACTAGGAGGTGAAGAGGTCTCAGTGTGCATGTGGAGGTCAGTCTTGCCTTCGCCAGCCTGGAGAAACTGCCTCGCTCCCCCACGGAGGGAGTTGATCTGGAAGGAGCTGCCAGGGAGGGAGGATGCGTGTCCCCACAGCTCCAACCCGAGGAGCTCCTCTCCCTGGTGCCACTGCTGGAGCTGACTGTGTCCCAGAGGTGAGTGGGCAGGACAGCTGCAGCACTTGGCTTGTGTTGTGGGATCCATATCCTAGGAGGGAAGCTCAGCCCCTCCTCACTGGGGCTCAGATTCTCCTGTGTGGATACAGCATTGATGGAAAAAACCTGGCAGCTGTCTTCAGCAAACTAATCCATGAGGACTCAGAGATGTTTGAAGGACTCTAGTCCTTAATATAGTGCAAGTCCCCCAAAGGGCTGGTGCAGGATCAGGGCTGGGAGGGGTTCTGGTAGTCCCACGCCCTCACTCTCTTCTGCCCTGTGTGGAGCTGGAGTGCATGGGCTGGGTGGAACAGTGGAAACTGAGCTCTGGCCAAGCAAAACACAGAAAATAGTCAATGTGATTCCTCTTCCTGCTCTCTTACCATTTTCTCAGTTCGCTCCGCAGGCTGCTTGTGCCAAAGGACTGCTGCTGCCAACAGGAGAGGTTGGAGTCGTTCTCTGGGGAAAGGGAGGGGAGCGTGGTGTCATGCACCTGCAAAAATTAATATTTATTCTTCCTGCCAAGAGATTAGGTTGAACACTTGGCACCTGCCAGATTCAACAGAGCAATAGCTGGTGATGGATGGTCAACGGCTTGTCTTCAGAGTAGAGCCTGTGGGGCAGGGAGCAGGGGCCAGGTTCCCCACTCCTGGGGCAGTGGGACACTCCACTGTCCTTCAGGAGACAAAGCCACCTTGCGAGAGTGACAGAGTGCCAATGCACACACAGCTCCCTCTGGCATCCAGAAATGTTCCTTACTGAGGTGCAGAAGTACTGCTTTTTCCCCCTATGCTCTCAGGAGTTGAAACTGAGTCTCAGGCACTGTTGTTGCCTGCACCTACTGCCCCAAAGCAGGTGGCAGCGTCCCAAAGGAGCTGCATGGGCATGGTGGTGTGACTGGTGATTGGCAGTGTGGCTGATGGCAGTCAGTGTGGCTCGTGATGGGCAGTGTGGCTGGTGACAGTGTGGCTGGTGACAGTCAGTGTGACTGGTGACGGACAGTGTGGCTGGTGGCAGTTTTTGTGGCTAGTGGCAGTGGCATGGGGAGGAGGACAGAAGGCAGCTCTCTGCAGCAGGGGGCCCCTGGCAGCTGCCCGCACTGGCCAGCCGTGCCAGAGGGCACACAGAGCAGATGGGCACCAAGGAGCAGGCGCTGCCCTTCCGCAGCACCCCATGCTGGCTGGGCACGGGTGGCCCTGCACAATCACTCTCCTGTGGGTGAGGGAGTTCAGAGCTCAGGAGATGAGGGTCCTTTCTGGCACACACAGAGTAAATGCCGAGGCCAGAATGAGTTCTGCAAGCAGCAGGATTTGCGAATGCCCTTTCACAAGCTTCACAGAAACACAGGATATCTGTGGTCTCCTGCGTAGCTGTGGTGCAGGGCTGGGTTTACAGCGTACTTTAAGCATCTTGGAGATGCTTTTCTGAACCAGAATCTAACTCTTGCCTCTTTCAGTGACTCCCAGGGCCTCTGGCAGGGTATCAGTAGCTTTGTGTCCCTGCTTCTGGTGGCTGTCCTCTGCCTGGTTGGAGCTGGACCACACCACCTCAGGGGTGCTTCCTGCAGGCAGTGCTGTGTTCCTTTTTCCAGAGCATTTCAGCTCCCTCTGCTCCAAAAGTTTGCGCAGTGCAACCAGGGATGTGTGTGGGTAAAGGCAAACGATCCACCTGCTCCCTGGTTCCCCTCAGAGCTGTGGAAAGCCCCACGTTTCAGGACTCACCTGTGCCTCAGGTCCCAGTCTGGGCAATGGGAGGTGACAGTGCTCCATGGCCACAGCTAGATAAGCCGGGATGACCAGTGATGGGCTGTGCCAATAAAGCACAGGGAGCAAGTTGTGTTCAGGGTCATGAGTGTCACCATATAATCCATGTTCGTGATTATTCTGCCTGGGGAAGGGGAGGTCACAGCTCCTTTCCCATCTGCATCCCTGCTTTTTTTGTGAGTTCTCTGTAGCTGCAGCCTGTGTCAGCATGCACTGTGCTCTTACCTGGTGTCTTTTCAGTCACTATTCAGCCATGGTTATTTTAGCCCTGAGATGAAAAATAAAAGACTCTTTTGTTTGCCTGTTCCTCTGCTTTGTTACATTGCTGAGGCAGGAGACAGTGGTGGCTCCACAGTTTCTCCTGAGATGAAGCGGTGCAGCAGGACTGAGCCTCCATCTCCTGGCGGCAGAGCCACATGGCAGCCAGGCTCTGCCTGCAGGAGTCCAGACAGACTTAAGCTGCACCAAGGAAAATATAGGTTGGATATTAGGAAAAAGTTTTTTACAGAAAGAGTGATAAAGTACTGGAATGATCTGCCCTGGGAGGTGGTGGAGTCACCATCCCTGGATGTGTTTAAAAAGAGATTGGATGTGGCACTCGGTGCCAGGGTTTAGTTGAGGTGTTGGGGCAGGGGTTGGACTCGATGAACTTGGTCTCTTCCAACCTGGTGATTCTGTGATTTTGTGAGTTGTCCCAGGACAGGGACCCAAAGCTGGCCCAGGAAGCTGAGGGAAGCTGTAGTGTATGGGGGGAGTTCCAGCCGGGCTCAGCCCCTCCGGCCCTGATGGGACACAGGTTTATCTGCAGTCATCTCAGGGCTTCTTTGGGCTGCCAGGGCAGGGAAGCAGGCTCTGTTTGCGTTCTCTCTCCAAAACAGAAATGTTTGTCTTCATCCTGAAGAAGGTTCTCACAAGGTTGTTTTAGTGCATTCCTGCCCAATGAAGCCTCAGCACCATCCAGCATCTGTTTTCCAAGGTTTACTGGAAGCAGGGTGTTACCACACATACAGTTTCAGGAGTGGGGAAGCTTAGGGAATTTCTCCCACAACCTCTGATACTGGGCTCAGCATGTTCACACTCTCCCAAGGGTACCTCAGAACTGAATCTTTCTGGAGTCCCCCAGAAAGCCACATTCAAAGTATTTTTCACAAGTAGTAAAGAGAGTTCTCAGCATTGCAGCTGCAGCTGGAGGCCCAGGGATTTTTCCTTTCAAGATTTGTCCCTTCCATCACTTTTCTCCCCTCTGGGGTCCTTGAGAGCGTCAAGTACCTGGAGCCAAGGGACTCTTCATACAGACATTCATTTTTTCTTTTGTAAATGATTTAAAAAGATGTACTAGGGAGTTGCAAATGGATCTGAGCAAAGATGGAAAAAGACCACGAAAGAGAAGACATTTTAGCAACAAAACAGGGGAACATGGACCTCTGCCGGCATCCCTGCTTCAGGGTCTGCCAGGCTGTTATTCACCCCTCAGTGCACTGTCAGCCCTTGCCCACAGCAGCTGGGGGGACACTGGCCCATGGCTGATGGGCTGGGGGGACACTGATGTGCTGCTGAGGCTGTGGCCCTGCTCTTTGGGCTCTGCACCTGCCCTGGCTCCATGCTTGCAGGACCAGGGTGGTCTAATTGAAGATGGCCAAGCCACCTCCAGAGTCAGCTCTGCAAAGCACCAGCTGTATGTGCAGGGCCTGTGAGCTGCTGTCACGGCGTGGCTTGGCCCAGGTCGCCAGCTGTCTGCGGCTCCTGAAGTGCTCACAGAGAGCAATCACTTCCCAGTGTCAAGCGCTCTCAATTGCCCATAATTCTGGAACTGTGCAAGTCTTCCCCCAAGACTATTCTCCTTTCCAAAGGTGCCAGCTGGGAAGGTTCTGTGTCCAGGGCCCCACTCGGCGTCCCCCCAGGAAGCTGGAGGTGCAGTTTGTGTGGGACACCAGTGTCTGCAGGACAGTGGCAGCAGACCCTTACAGAAGGGGAACAGTGGTGGCACTGCTGGCAGAGGCTCCAGGGGCACACATGCACTGTGTCAGGGTCCAGGTTACAGCTGGGGACAGCCCGAGCTGTCCTTGTGGCCACCAAACCTGGCTGGAAGGGGATGGTGCTCACACGCAGGTTTTTTTGCAGAAGCCGGGGTTCAAACACAGCCTGAGGAAGTGCCAGCTGCCTTAGAGGTTCTGTCCCTCCAACAGGAATGACACCTGAGAAAGAGTGAGGAGAAGGAGGGGCACTGAGAGGGGAAGTAGCTCTTCCTGGTCCATGTACTCAGGGGGCTGTGCTGCCTCTCAGATCACAGCAAGCTCCTTCAGCCCAGGGAAGGGGGGAGCTCACCCATGGCTCCCTGAGTAGTCTGTGCCTGACTCTGGCCTGTCTCCCCAGGTGTCCCTCAGCCATGAGTGCACTCGTGCCATCATGAAGCTGATGTACTGCCCGCACTGCCGGGGCATGTCCAGCGTGAGGCCGTGCAACAACTACTGCCTGAACGTCGTCAAGGGCTGCCTGGCCAACCAGGCAGACCTCAACACCGAGTGGAAGTACCTGATGGGTAAGATGGCCTTTCTCTGCTGCAGCACAGCTGCCTCTCACCTTTGAACTCTCTGAGGCTGTGTTTGGCGTGTAAAGAGGATGGTGGGAGGCTCAGGGGAGGTTGTTTGCAATGGTAAAAATCTCAGTCCTCCTTATGTCCACACAGCATCACTCAGCAAGCTCCTCTCTCTTTCTCACATGCACATGCACATCTGGAGTGATCTGAGGCCTGAGGGAGCCATGGTGTTTGTCTGGGCTCACAGAGGGCAGGCACCAGGGGACATGACCTTGGGCTTGGCCTTTTTTCCTTCGCCTTGGCACCCGCTGCCTGGCCAGCCCAGCTGCCAGTTCAGCTCCCAGCTGCAGCCCTGCAGGCTGGCTCAGAGCTGGCATTAACACCAAAAACCCCTCTGGAGCTGAAGGAGTGTCACCTGCCTCTCGAGGGACACTGCAGGGTGGATATGGAAGCACAGCACAGCGAGGCCGAGGCGCTGTCTGGAGAGGTGCCTGGGCCAGCTGTGCCAGGGCCAGCTGTGCCAGGGCCAGCTGTGCCACAGCTAACTGGAAATGCTCCCTGTGGGAGCAACTGGGAGGCTGCTGCAAAGGAGGGGGAGGAATTGTCCCTTCCCTAGGGGTTCAATGGCCTTTTGGCCTTTCTGACCAGTTCCTGTCACTCTGCCCTGGCAGGATGACGGCCTGTGTCCTGAAACATCACTGTGCAGCTTTCCTGGGTTGACAGGGAAGCAAGACCATGTATGTGCATTTTGCATTTATTCTGGCTTCCTTTTCCCAAGAGACACTGCCAAGGGGTGACAGCTAGGAGGAAATTGGATTTTCTTTCAAATTGCAGTTGTACACTTCACTGTCAGAGGTCACAAATTGATCAAGGATGGGAGCAAATGGTAGAGTCAAAGGCAGCAGTTCACTGGTGGTGTCCTTCCTTCACCCTTCTCCAGGCCCTTCTGTGTAGCCAGAGATGATTTTGTTACACTAAATACAGAGTTACTCTTTCAGCTTGAAAAATTAGGGCAGGTCAAATCAAGGGAGATTTTTGTAGTAAACGGTTCAAATAGAATTTATCACTATTTGGGGGTGCAATCTTTGATTTAAATGTCTGTATCTTGAGATTAGTGCCTCTGCAAGGCACTATTTGTCTGAAATACGCAGTCTCAAAGATGACACCACAGCCCCTGAGTGGCAGCAAAATTAAACTGCAAGCTCTTCAGTGTTATAGAAGATTTTATTTCCCAGGATACAAAAAAAGTTACCAAAATTTACCCTCTTATATTGAGAGCATATAGGCTGTCCTTCCTTCAGACCCCATTGGGATGTTGAGAATTGTCTCTGGGGGTAGGCAGAGACTGGCAATTCTTTGTAAGCCAAGCAAAGTCCCAAAGCAGCCATCCAAGCAGGAACTTCCAGGCCAGGCAGGAGTGCTTCGACATCAGAGGACATCTCAGGAGGAGCTGAGAGCAAGAGGCAGCCCTCAGTCACTCCCTGTTTACCAGTTATTTGTGGGCATACTGGTCTGCTTCTGTATAGCCTGATATTGCCCTGGCTGTTGTCCTTCTCTGGAAGGAGAAGGTGAGAAGAATTACTGCTTTTCTCCTTCACTGCCACAGAAGCTATTTCCCACCTCCACTACCTCTGGTACCTTATTGACCCCAGTTCTCCCACTTTCTGCTGGCTGCAGTGCTTTGCTGAAGACATGCACTGAGTTAGGAGGGTTGAGAGCCAACTACTGCCGTGTATTTCTTAATAATTCTGCACCAGTTTTGTGGCTTTCCCTTCTGTATCACCCAGGGAAATGCTGGTTACTTCGGATGAACACTCAAGCCAAAGTGCATTTACCATTTGCAGGAGGTTCCTCTGCCGCAGAGAGTGGCTTTACTTACAGAAAGTGAGGAAAACAAGCGTGCACCTGGGCAGCAGTGAAAATGGAGAGGTGTCTCCCAACAAGGAGACCTGCCAAGGGCCCAGCAGCTTCTCCCAGCCAGCATGAGCATGATCCTTCCCTTGGTTTGCCCAGAGTGATGATGAGAGCTGTCCCTGCCTTGTTCCACCAGATTCCCTGATTGGGGTGGCTGATCGGATCGACGGACCCTACAACGTGGACACTGTGATAGGGACCATTCACATGAGGATTGCTGAAGCCATTTCTAATTTGCAAGAAAACAAAGATTCAATCACAAGCAAGGTAGGAGTGTGTGCCTGGGCCTGGCTGAGGACACATCATGTGCAACTGCCAGGATCAAATGCTCTTTTGTGCTCACTGAACTGTGGGAGATGATAAGTGAAAAAGAGCAAATGCCCACTCTTTTAATGATAAATTACCTTGGTTTCCTACCACCCTTCTGACACAGGCAAAAACCTTTGCAGGTGTTTCCAAATACTGCTCCCTGCCACATGCAGCCAGCCTCCTTTGGGTACAGGCACAGGATGTGGGACTGCATACACAGTGACGGGGGGAGGCCATGAGCCGTTTGCTGTCAGGGGCCTCTGTGCTGAAGAGTTTTGAGATATTTTGGCTGAGCTGAAGCATTTACGCAAAGTGCACAGTCCCCAGTGACAGGAGGCAGCTGCTTTAACCTGCCTCGAGGGGATGTTGTGCAGTGGAAACACTGGGCTATCAGGTTGTACTGTGGGACAGAGCTGCAATCTGTCAGGCCATCTGGGGAGTACAAACCAGGCTCTCCTGAGGCTCACCTGTCTTCCAAGAAGTATGTATCATAAAGTTCTCTTCTGCTGGTCTTCTATTTTTAGCATATTAATCCACTTAAACACAGTCACCTCTGTAGCTGCAGGTAAGAGAAGCTTTGGGAACAAAAGCAGCCCTCCAGGGCTCCTGCCTTTTGCCCAGACACTCCCCAGGTCCTGCAGCTATCCCAGTCAGAGCAGAAATGCAGATGAAAGAAGCGGGACAGGTCCTAACTGGGTTTTGGATAAGGGAAGGGCCAGAAGTATTGCTTGGCAAACTGGAATTCACTGGCACACATCAAAGCACTAACAGCAGCATGCATCCCAGTACTGGGTTAGGTTTCCGTTCTGACATGAAAGGCCATGTTCTTTCTCTCCTTGTTAGGTGAGACTGAGGCTTTCCACATAAAAGCAAATCCACGGTGTGAGAAAACATAACATCATCTGCAAAGAAAGGTGTTTCCAAGGGGAATACAGTAAATCTGGTGAAATGAAAAGGGCTAAACAGTCTAACTGGTGATTGATTGGAGCAACTAAATATGTTTGATAAGCTCCTCAGTATGACCTGGTGACCAGGTGAATGGAGCACTCTTTGCTGGTGGCACAGATAGCAGAGGACAGGAGATGCAAAAGCTCTGAGCTCAGTTTTTGAGCGTGGCAAAGCCATCAGATGAAGGATATTGTTTTTAGCTGAGTTCAGGACTGTCCCAGGCCAGTCCTGGCCATCTCCACTCAGAGCTGAGGACAGCAGGCTGGGCTGCAGCTGAAGGCTTTAAACATGACCCAGGGCAAGGGCACTGTTTTTAAGGTAACCTCCCAGTCTGGCCAGCCACACTCCCACCACCAGAGACCATCACTGCTGGGACTGCAGTCCCTAAGAGTGGCAGGTCACAACCTGAGGAGTCCCCACTTGCCTCCTGCACACCTCTCTCACACAGCCAGATCACGTCTCCTCGCTGGTTCCATCCCAGGTTTCCCGTGGCAGTCTCAGATCTCTGGTTCCATAAAGCAATTTATTCGCAGCACAGAAGCTTGAGCTGGTGCCTCTGAGGACAACAAAAGAACCCCTGGGCTTTTATCCCTTCACAGTCCAAGCATGCAAAAGTCTCACCTGGGTATGCCCTGTCTCTCAGTGTCTGGTCACCTTGCTGGTGCCACAGGTCCCTGTGCCCTTTGTTATGCAAAGGGTGAGCAGTTCACAGCCCCTGGCTCGGCCAACCAGAGCTGAATCTGCAGCTCTCACTGCAGCTGCACCCCGAGCCACCTGCACAGAATGTATTCCTCAACACTGAACGCCTTTCTTGAGAGGAGCCAGGAGTGGCCCTTGGCCTCAGTGCCACCCTCAGTCACAGGTTGTCCTGGGATCTGGGGTGAAACTGGAAAGAAGCACTTGAGGTACTGAGCCTTGTGTTCAGGGCAGTACAGAGCACTCTCCCTGCTTCCTTGCACTCCCCTTTCTCCCTGTGGCTCTCGTGGATTTCAGGCAGCAGGAGCTGTCAGAGGCTGCAAACGCCTACTTGCTCTCATTATTCTGGAGACTATCGACCCCCTCAGTCTGCTGGAGTTGTGTTTCCTCCAGCAGTAATTTGCATTTCTCACTCAACAACATTGAAGTGTTTGGGCTGGCAAGAGGTTTGCCTTGGTACCACACTGTCCTGGAGCTGCTATGGGAGCCACTGTCCTGGACACCTCCTCGGACTTTTATCTCTTGGAAGAGGCCGTCTGCCAACAGCAGCAATAGGCCAGTAAGATACAGCAGTGAAAGCAAGGGTTTGTTCTGGTAGAACACAGTTGAAAATGCTCTACAAACAGTTTTCAGGGTGGGCTTTTTGCACAGAGTGAACGAGACTGATGAACAAATTGGCTTGGTGCTGAACTGCTGGAGTCATCAGATCCATCTGGTCAGCAGGCCAGGGCACCCCAGGAGGGGCCTTTGGAGGCTGAATGTCCCTCAGCCTCACCTACAAGGGACTCTTGGCTAGGTTAGGATTTCACAGTCAGAATCCCCGAGCCAGCGCATTCAGCAGGTGGCACAAGCTGTGTCAGCAGCGCTCCTGCCTGTGGTCCTGACTCCTCTGTTTCAAGAGGACACCAGGCAAAGTCACATTTATCAATAGCTTCTGACAGCACCTTGCAGCCACAACAGGCTTGGAGCCCTGTTTTCAAATCAGATGGCTTCCTTTGTAAAGGCTGACATTTTCTGATTCAAACTGGCAGTGCAAAGTCCCTCCTGACCTCTGATGCTGTGTGCAGCCTGGCCCTCTGGGCACTCCTGCCACCAGTGAGGCTCAGCTGCCCAGCCCTGGTGATCTGCAGCAGAGCTATTGCTGCCTGGACTGGTGATGCAGAGACTGGCAGAAGCAGTTATTTCCAGGATACCCTTCATCTCATCCTAGAGGCCAGGACTGAGGATTTGTACCTTCCAAGTGCTTCTGCTGCCCTCTGGGTACAAGGCCCATCTGGGCAGGTAGTTAGGATGATAGGAGGTATCTGAAGGTAATGGACAAATCAGTTCTGCTGCCTCATTTGCCCCTGAAATGTCCAACCTGACAGATTATGGCACATCTGCTGTCCTTGTAGTGCCCTGGTTGGAGGCACATTGATTTCCCAAGTGTGGATGCTGACTGCAGGAGTCACGGGGACAGTCCCACGTCAGTCTGTTGTCCATCAGTGAAGCTCCCATGCTCTGTAATCTCAAAGCACACACCACTGATGTAGTGAGTATGAGGAACTCCTAGTTCTTCCCAGGATTTGATTTTCCAATCATAAGAAGAACAGATACAATTACTATAAATAATTTAATATCAATATTGGCGACTCATCCAAAAACGTGTTACTGCTGAATATTTTTCTTGATAGTGGTAACCAAAACCAGTTGGTGGTGAAAACACATCTGGCACTAGAAACTAAGCCAGAATCTCTGAGATCTTGGCAATAGTGAGGATAAATATAATTAAAAAGGAAAAAAACCCCATAACTGTAGAGTGTTAAATAATTAAAGGAATAGCATCAAAACATGGGATAGAAAGTTTGGTTTGTTTTTCAGGTATTCCAAGGCTGTGGAAATCCCAAAATCAGCGCAAAAGGCTCCAGTAGCGAGGACAAGAAGAGACGGGGCAAGGTGACATTGGAAGCCAAATCCTCTGCACAAGCACTGGAGATGCTGGTGGGTTTGTGTCTGGAGCTGGTGTCCAGGGCAGGGGTGCCCTGGGAGCCTGGCCAGTACGGCCCTGGGTCCTGCAGGTCGGGTCACATCTCTGGGGGCTGCTGACCTGCACGTCTGGAGAAGATCAGATCATCAAGTGCTGGTGTGACCCAAGCAGACCTGGTTTTCCTGCCTCTGCACAGGGTGGGGTCTGTGTTGCTGATAACCAGTTTCCCAGGGATTTGGTGCCATACTTTCCTGAAGAGGTTCCTAGTCTGATGGTCTTCTCCTGATTGATCTTGTGGTACTGGAGCAGTCCTTGGCATGTAACCTTTAGCCTTGGGCACTTGGGTTGATGTTTGGTCTTTAGGGGAAGGTTGATGATACATCCTTGTTTGCACAAAAATGGATTTTGTGAAGGTAAAACAAAAAATAGGCAGAATCTTTGTACTTCCCTCACCCCTGGGACACCCCAGAGCTCTCGTGGCCCTGAGCATCCCATTTGCTTACAGGTTTTAGATGCCAAAGGGAATCTGACAGCTCTCAAGACATACTGGATCACCCTGCCCAGCAGCCTGTGCAGCAAAAAAGTAATGGCCAGCTCATCATCAGATGACAAGTGTTGGAATGGGATGACCAAGGGCAGGTATGGAGTGGGTCACAGTGCCAGGACAGCACCAGCCTGGGGTGAGAGGAGGGGTTTGAAAAGGCACTTACACATCATCACAGCCAGCCCCACTTGTTCAGAGTGAGCAGTCTGTCCCTGCCCATAGCAATGCTGCATTTCTGGAAAAGCTGGTACCTGGGAATGTCAAGCCTGGTGTCATTTTGCTGCGTGGTGAGAGTTAAGCACTGAAATGCACTCACCATGAAATAACTGTGTAGTTTTCTACTAAGGAAGCAGTTTTGCAATTCCACATGCACTCAGAAGGCAGCAGGGCTGGACTTACCTCACAAGCTCCAGAGCTGCTGCAGAGGATTGCATACACGTCCCTCTATCCGTACCTGCTCTGAAATGCTGTTCCCTCTGAGAGGGGACACCTGGGTGATGTCAAGCAGCTGCAGAAACAGTTCTTACCCCAGCCAAGGTTAAAGGATGGCTGAGGGGAGACTGGCAGCTGCTGGACATGCACCTTTCTCCTCTTCTCTCTGCAGACCTCTTGGGCTTGGCTTTGCCAGCCTGAAGCCAACACCTTCAGCTCTTCCATATTTCACATTGTTGCCAGCAGTGTCACAGATCTGCAGGAGCAGGAGGACCAGCAGTGCAGCTCTGGTTGACAGCTCCCAGCTAACTAAAGCTTCCCTGGGATCCTGTCTGGTCAAATTTTGCTGGGGCCATTCAGTGGTCCCAGGGTATCAGTCCCCACAGGATCTAACCAAGCAGGAATTAAAGTGCTCCTCAGCCTCCCATATGGACAGAGACATTTACATGGGAGAGTGTCACTGTGTGCCCATTGGTACCAGCCTGAGAGCAACCCCTCCACCTTTCCTGCAGGAAATCGCTCCCTATGCTGAGACCCCTCTGCTGGGGTGCAGCCATGGCAGCATGGCTCAGCCATGCAGAGAGCTGGCTGCCTCACAGCAAACACCAGCTCCAGAAGATGTTCCACAAGTCAGTGACACTGACTGCAGCCTCTCTGGGGTTCACAGGCTGAATTATCCCTGGTGTCTGTAGGGAGAGGTGAGCTGAGCTGGGAGGGAAACATCTAAACCTTTTGCCTTCCTTCCCAGTTACCTGCCCCAAGTGATGGGTGATGGTTTGGCCAACCAGATTAACAACCCAGAGGTGGAGGTGGACATCACCAAACCAGATATGACCATTCGCCAGCAAATCATGCAGCTAAAGATCATGACAAACCGGCTGGGCAATGCTAACATTGGAAACGATGTGGATTTCCAAGACACAAGTGAGTGTGGCAGAACCAGAGAGGTTCGAGGGGGGTGCAAGAGGCCGAGCAGTCCTGCAGCCTGCACAGGTGTCCCTGCAGATGCTGCTGCTGGGCCCTGGAGGCACAGAGGGGCTTTTGGCATGGGGCTGCTGAGGGGCTGCTTGAGTGCAGCCAATTTATTGTGGGATGGCTGGAGGCTGTGCTGTTCCCAGTGCCTTACTGAAACCTGGGGGGCTGTCTCCAGTCCCAGCCCTGCTGACATGGCCATTGCTCCTGTCTGCTCCACAGTTTTCAACTGCTGCAGCAGCAAGTGATTAAAGCCAGCAGGAGGTCAGCTCTGAGCTTGTATCCCACATTGATGCAGAGAGGAGGAGGAGGTGGCCAGGGTAGGGCTGATGGCCAGAGCTCCCCAGGGTTGCAGCAAGGGGAAGGCCTTGCCCACTGTGAGGAAAGTGTGTGCTCACTCACATTTGTCTCTGCGCAGGTGACGACGTGAGCGGCTCTGGGAGCGGGGACAGCTGTCCTGACGACGTCTGTGGCAAAAGACTTTCTAAGAGCCCCAGCACCAGGCAGCCAGAAACAAACGCTATTCCTAAGCAGTCTGGACATGGCGTCAATGGGGCCAGCAGCAGCAGATCTTTGCCTTCTGCCTCCCTCCTCCTCCTCCTCTCGGTGGCTGTCATCGCCAAGCACCATTTGTGGCGGTAACTCACTGGCACAGCCAGGAAACAGACTGTGGCTGAGGGCTTCACTTTGCCAAAACCAACCAACCAACCAACCAACCAACCAAAGGACATATTTAATNCAACAAAGAAATGACTATATTAAACAGACAAAGAAAAAAAAAAAAAAAAAAAAAAAAAAAGAAACAAAAAAAGGGAGGGGAAAAAGGTTTCAAAAGGTTTCAGTTGTTTGCTATTGCTGGCAGTGCTCAAGCTGTTTTCTTCTTTCTTGGTCTTTCCCCAGTGTTGGGCCCTTCTTTCCATACCTCATTGTTTTACTTTTGTTAAGCCAAACTGGCTCTTGGGGCTGAAACAAGCCTTTGCAGAGGGCTCCAGGGGAACTTGGCCAACCCCTCCAAGGGCAGCTGTCCTGCTGCCTCCAGTGGAATATGCAATTGCCCTGCCCTTGTTCCCCAGACGCGGGCCAGAGCACCGCTGCTGACAGTGCCGCAGTGCCACAGACAACTCTGGCCCTGACATGGAGAGACTGGGATCCTTGGCACGGCTCACATGCTGCATTCAGGGGCTCTTTCAGGTTCTTCCTCTGTGCTTCCTAGGTGGGCAGAAATGGCCCTTCACTTCCAATGGTGTACATAGGAGTGTGAGCAGGTTTGGTGGGTTGAACTGAAAGAGTTTGGCAGTGGCTGTGGGACCCAAAACTGCAGAACTCCCTTTTTCTTTGGAAAGGTCACAAGTGGGTTTCTTGACTAGAGCTCGTAGCTGACGACAATTTGAAATGTAGGTTTCCTACATCTAAGTGACTGGGAATGAGTGTTAGGGGTTGGGGTTTGGGGTACTTTTTCTTTGCATGCTAGTTGGAAAGCCATTTTTTACCCAAGTAACAATGGTCCAATTTCTACCTGCAGTGCAGTACCATCATAGGTAACAGAGAGATGCAAACATGCACAGTGGGATTCTCTGTGTGGCAGACAGTTGTGCTGCCTCCTCCTTCTCTGGCCCCAGCTATGGACAGGAATCCGTTTTTTTTTTTCTTGGTAATACGAGAGACCAGGGATGTTTTACTAACTAAAGCTCTGGGACTGGTTGTGCCCCTTCAAGCCTCAGGGCAGAGAGGGGCTGGTGGGAATCACCATGGGCTCCGGGTCCCTACCCAGAGCACTGGCTCAAGGCAGCACCTACCAGGGAAAATGTGAGGACAGGACACATTTTGTTTGGGATTTCTTTTAAGCTTTGGTGTTTGTTCCAGTTGCATTGTAGGTTTTTAACTGATTCCCACTTTTCCTGTTTCTTCCTCATCATCCAATACACCTTCCCTAACCCCTGCAGGCACAGGCTGAGCCAGCAGATCAGGCACACTACTGGCAGCTCTGTTTTGGCTCAGGGGAGGGCCAGGCTCACCCTTTGCTGCCCTGTCCCACCACTCACCAGCCTTTGGGCGATGTGGGTGGCTGGCCTAACTCCAGATTGCTTGGTGGGGTGGGCTCTGTGCCGTGTTTTGAGACTGGGGGTGGTAAGTGAAGTTATGAATGTCCTCATGTAGCTGTAGGAGTGTCTGTGCTTGTTAGGGCTATGTGTCTGGGGCTTCCAGAGGATTCTGTGTCTGATGAGCAGCAAGCATGGGCTGGAGGCCTATGTGTAGCAGATGTTAAAATACAGCACAGTCACTGTGACTGCTTGGGCCAAGAGCACACGCAGGGGTTGGGTTGGAGCTTCAGATGGGTTTGTATTGGGGTAAGAGGGAGGGCAGAGCTGGGCCTGTCTCTTACTTTGCTGGTCTGCACAGCATTTGAGTATTTCTTCTCTGTCTTGCCAGAGGAGAAGTGCCTTTGAGCTGAGCAAACATTACAGGGTTGGAGTTTGGCCGTTTTTTAGGAAAGGGAAAAAACACCCATTTTTAACATTAGCAGTTTCTGAAGTGTGCAACTTAGGGAAAGATGAGGACATGAGCAAGGTAATGCTGCAAACCAGTTCAAGATGCTTGTTTCCTGCCCTCCCTGGGGCAGGGATCCCACCTGCGGCGGCACTGAGGGGGCCTCAGACTAGGCAGAGCTTTTAGGCCAGCTTTGACTGGCCTCTTCAAGTCACAGTGATTAGTGTCACTGACTGCCCATCCTTTCTGCCTTGGCCTCACCTTCTTGTCAGGCAAAATCATACCTAATCTGGTAGGGTGTCAGAAATGAACACCGGCATGCTGGACAATGGCTGAAGGACAGACAGTGCCACTAGACCCATCAGAACCCTGGAGAGGTTAAATGTAAGTTTTGGTTTTGTCTAAATTTATTTACTCCTAGACATATAGCAAATTCATATGATTTTTACTGCTCTGAAGAGTTCCTATCTTTTTTTTTAATTTTTTAAAATCAGTCTTGCAAGTACAAATTTAACCTTCAGTTACAGCAATCCCAACAACCAATCCTGCAGAAGAAAAAAAAAAGGGGTGGGGGGAGGGAGGAAGAATTAAAACATTGTACCCTCTTCCAAACACAGGGGGGTTGGACTTTTAACACAGAGATGCTGGGGGCACTGTTTTGCTTTGCAGAATGGGAGCTTGAAAGTCACTTCCGTTTCTGTGCAATTACTTTTTGCTGTCTGCCTGTTACCCTCAAAATCTTCTTATGGGCCCTTTCACATCTTAAACGTGAAGCCAGGAATTTACTGATTATCCAGTTAATATTTTAACAATTTAATACCCCAAACTAGTAGTTCTGTTTCAAGAAAAAAAAACTAATAGTATAAATTAATAAGGCAAAACCTCAGAGAAACAGTTAAATCTATTCTGCAGGGGAAACCCCTCCTGATGCCTTCACCCTCGGGCTGGGGCTGAGCTCCCATTTCCACATCCCTCCTGACCCTGAGAGTGGCAGCTTCCACCCTCCAGAAACCAAGCCAGGGTGAGGCCAGGGTAGCACCCTGAGGTCTGGGCCAGCAGGTGAGGGCAGTGCAGGGGGCTCAGGAGGGACACGATGGTGGTGGCGACTCTTCCTCCTCTGCCCTACATCTGCTGGGGTTGATTCTTGTATCTGTCCATGCTCAGCGTACACTGCTGCTTCTTGTTGGTCCCTGATTACTCCGTTTTTCTGTTCTCTCTTGCCCTGAAGTGGTTTCCCCAGCTGCTGCCATTAAGTGGCCTGGGGTTGTGTTTGGCCATGCCACCTTCCCCAGGAGCTGAAACAGCTGAGACCCCCCCAGGATATCAACTGGGTATCCCTCTAAAGGAAAGCAAACTGTTGTTACTGCTGACTGAACGACCGCTGGTGTGGCTGGACAAGCTGAAATCAACCCAGGTCCAGACAAGCCTCAAGCCTGTGGTCGGGTTGATGCAGAACTTGGGGCCTTTCAGTGCTTATAAATGACGTTTCCTGGGCTACTGCCTGCTGGAAAACACTGTGACACACCTCCCCAGCCCCGTGGCTTGTGGCTGCCCTGGGTTGGCCACATGAGGGCATCTCTGAGGAACTGGGCTGGCTGGGGAGAAACATCTGCTTCAATGTTATCAAGATGGCGATCCATGGTGTTCTGGTGTGAAAAGGCGTCATACTTGATAGGGGTGTGGAGGGGGTAGTGGTGTAGGAAAAAATATTTACAAAGGCCCCATCCCTGGGAAGGAGAGAACCACAAATGGTGGATTTCCTGGTGTCTCTGTCTTTCATCCTGCTCTTTGTGCCATAACATGTATGTTTTAAACAATGGTGAGGGTTTCAAAAGGCTTTGAGAGCACAGCTACTTCTCATTTACAAATGACAAGCTGCCTATTGTTTTCCGGTGAGCTTGATAGGGGCTAAGGTATAGCAGAATGTCTAAAGTCCACCTTTGCTTTAAACAGATGCATTTCTATCTGCAGGAGTAAGAATTATTTCACTTATCAGCATAGCTGGACAGTTACCTATTTCTTTCTGTTACCAAGGTACTTGTAACTCTCTTGCACTGTTTATCTAAAGTTGAAATATGTTCTTTCAATCCTTGTATAAATAAAAAGGCTGGAGATAAATCTGTGTTTACAGGGCAATTCTTTCTTCTCCATTTAAGCTGAGTCTGGCATTTTCTTTCTTTTCCCCTTTCTAAGGCACAGGAAAAGGCCAGGTCAGGAGCCCTGAGGAATGAAACCATGTTTCAGCCACAAGTCTGTAAGGGGCTGATACCAGTGTTGGCAACAGGGATTTGCCTGCATTCCTGTACCATTCAGAGGTTGGGAATGCTGGGTTGTATGGATGTGTGTTTGTAGGAACAAGGTGAGCCTGGCTTGAGTCATCAAAGCAAGGATCCTAAGTGGTCTCTTTCTCATCTAGAAGCACAAGGAGTCGTGGCATAACAGTATAAAGAATCAGAAATGCCCTTGGTATTTGTCATTACAAAGTGTTGTGGTAATTACAGACCATGGCTTTGCACCAGTGCAGGTGTTGGAAGGGTTCACAGCAAATAGAGCAGTGAGGGGGATGTTTGATCTCCAGTATGTGCTTGAGACTGAACTGGTGAAACAGGAAGGTTTGTGCTTCAGCTCTGTCCACTTCCAGAAGTGGGTGAATGCAGCTATCAAGGTGACGTGTTGGAAGTTGCTCGTGAAATATCTAAGAGAGACTTGGTAACTGGAAACTACTAAAAGTGTATCCTTCTGAAAGCAAATATCAGCTAAATTTAATAAACTGACTGATGCCCTTGAGCGAGTAGGTATTTATTTAGGTTCTTCTCCTGCAGCTACATCTATTTGCACCATATGCACATGTTTGTATAAATACAAGTGCAAAAATATAGGTCTTCTCCTTGGAGAAGTTTTGTGCACACCAGTCACCTGCTTTGCCTCCTCGGTGTCTAATTATGATCTGAAATGATGGTTTCTTATGGCTCTGTGTTTACTAAAGGTGTCTGAAAATATTTCTGCAGTTCATAATGTCACCAAACACTGCATATTTGCAAATTCACTGCTAAGAGCTTGAAGAAGGTGTAGGGTGTGATACCAGCTCAGCTCCCACTTCCTTGTAGCCACACGTCACTGCTCTTCTAAGCATGGAAGGCTTCAAGGGCTCCAACAGCAGCAGCCCAATATATATTGTGAGCTCACCGAGACAGTGGGCCAGGCACTTTGCAGATGCATGGCAAGAGGACAAGAGACAGCCATTATGAGTGGGGCTGTTGGCACCATACCCCAGCTGGCAGTGCCACCAAGACCAGAAACACCCCAGCAAAATCTGGACTGAGGCATCAGCCCTTTTCCAGCTAGGGGGTGAGGCTGTTACCCTGCAGTTCAACCATCTTCTTTACAGAGGCAGCAACTGGCTTCACTGCCAGGAGATGGCATTTGTGTTTAGCTTATAAATTACTCTTTGTGTAATGACAGCTGCCCTGTTCCTAACTCCTCCTCTGCACAGAGACACGGTACAGGGGCAGGCTGGTGGGAAGGGACAGCCTTTCTGGCAAGAATGACCATCCTTAGGTCAACTGCAGGCAGCTAGTGAGTAAACATCCATAGCCCCAGCATGAGGGAGCTCATGTGCAGCCCCAGTGACATTTGCTGGTGCAAGTGTGACAAGAATGCTGCTCTGAGATGGTGTCACTCGGGGAACACCTGGACCAGTGCCGGGGTAAGCTGCAGGGACTGGTAAACCAGTAAATCACACTGCAGCAATCTGATCGGCTGCTGCCTCCACAGATCAGTGGAGTGTTCATGACATGGCAAGTATGAGGCCATGCGAAAGAAAGGTCAGGGTTTCAGTATGAACTGGAGTGTGCCCATAAAGCACCACCCAGAGACTCTCTGCAAGGGCCCAAGAAAGCCCACTGATGAGTGCAGGCAGAAGTATGAGCCTCTGCCAGCTTCTGGGCAGGAGGAGGAGGAAGGTAGGGCAGCAGCTGGCTCTTTTCCACAGTGTGGGGAATTCACGTGTGCCTGTCCCACAAGGGAATCTCTGGCAGTGATTGCAGAAAAGCTCCTTGCATCATGGCCTGGGAATAAGGGGTATGGCATGGAAATGCTAAATTGAGCAAGAGCCAGTGCCAGGGAGGGTCCAAAATCCCTGGAAACAATAGCTGTGCTGTGGAGGAATCCAGGAGCCCTTCCCCCACTGCTGGGGGTGGGCAGCATCAGGGCAATGCTCTCCTGCCGGGCTTTCTCCTTTCCAGCTGAAGAGCCCAGCCTGAACCATGCCTCCTGGGACCAGCAGAGCTTTGCACCAGCCACATGCCCTGAGCAAAGGAAGCAAGGGGGCAGATGAATAAGCCTCCATGAGGGAGCTGAGGCATCTGCTGGATAACAGGAGGGGACACCTTGCTCTTGTGCTCATGTGAGAGAGCTGTCTCCTTTGGTCCCAGAGCCAACATCTCACTGACAGGCTGCTGTTAACATAAATGATGGCAGGAGTGTGGCAGGTCGACTTCTCCTTCTTCCATGGTCAAATAAAAGCTCATTCTTGTAGCTCACTTCTAATTCCTTAGTAGGTGGCACTGCATTTCACACCAGTCTGTGCTCTGCTGCAGCAACAGTCCAGGTTCATTTTTGTGTCAGCAGCAAATATCGGTCAAATGCTCCTGTTTTGCCCGAAAGCAAAGGGTTGAAGCAGCTCAGCCTCCAGGAAGCAGCTGGCACCTGCGACCAGCCCTGCAGCACCTGCCCGGCACTGGCCAATGTGACCTTCACCTGGCTGGGCTTGGCCCATCCCCACCCGTCCTGTGCAGTTCAAACCCATGTCAGCACAGTCTGGTGTAAGATACTCTCTGCCCTGGCAGCACACCAGCAATTCTACTGAAGTCCAGAAAGATTAGCACTATGCTATCTGGCCAGCTTAGTAAATAATTTTCTGGGTACTGAAAAGACGCTTTTGTTGTAGGTGAGGGGCACTGAGATGCCGTGGAGAAGATCAGATCAATCACAAAATCACAGAATATGCAGAGTTGGAAGGGCTCTCAAGGATCATGGAGTCCAGCTCCTGGCCCTGCACAGGACATCCCCAGGAGTCACACCATGTGCCCAACAGTATTGTCCGAACACTTTTTGAACTCTGTCAGGCTTGGTGCGGTGACTACCGCCCTGTTCCAGTGCCCAGCCACCCTCTGAAGGGTGAAGAACCTTTTCCTCATATCCAACCTAAACCTGCCTTGACACAATTTCAGTGTTGCATCACTGCACCAAGACCACCACCTGCAGCAGCAGCATTCCCGTGCAGAACACAGCCGGTAAGCAGCTGCTGCGAGGGTACAGACTGTACAAATCCACTGGCTTTACAAGTGAGCTGTGTGCACTGAAAGTGCTTTCAGCTTTCCAAATGCAGTTCTCGGGATGCAGCCGGCACTAGGACCTGCCTGGAGCCTCTACGCCCGAGCCCGAACGGAGCGGATAAATATAGCGGAGCGCGGGTGGCTGCGGGTGGCAGCGCCGTGTTGCCGCCGAGAGCCCCGCACCGCGACCCCGGCAGGGCCGGGGCCCCTTGGCCGTCGATGCTGCAGCTCTGCAAGGTCACGGCTTCGCTGTTCCTGGGCACGGCCAGGGCAGCGTGCGACGAGGAGCTGCTGGCGCGGGAGGGGGTCACCTTCTGCGTGAATGTCACCCGGCAGCAGCCGTTCCCCGGCCTGCAGCGCGTCCGCGGTATTCGCGTACCCGTGTTCGATGACCCGGGCGAGGACCTGTACCGCTACTTCGAGCCGTGCGGCGTCGCCATCGAAGAGGCCGTGCGGGCCGGGGGGAAGTGCCTGGTCTACTGCAAGAACGGCCGCAGCCGCTCCGCTGCCATTTGCACGGCTTATCTCATGAGACACCGACAGCTCCCGCTCAAGGACGCGTTTGAGGTAATGTACGTATATCCACATTCATATTTACAGCTCTTTTGGGGAAGAAATGCAATGCTTGTTACGAGCAATGATGATTTCTCGTAGAATTATTTGGTGCTTTTACCTTCCCCTTCAGCATTTGAATAAACAGTCCCCTGTAAGTTTTTTCATGCCCAGCTTGCTCAAATAAGTTTTCAGTATGGGGTTTCTAGGATAAACATAAATATAAACGCAAAGAGGCGTCATTTGCATGGGCATGGCAAGTGAAGACAGAGACATAAAGAGAGTGGGTGTAGGAATTATTATGCAGGATTTGCTCCTGACACCATGTGACAGCTCCACACAGCAAAGAAACACCCCATTAGGCCTGCTGAATGCCTAGGGACCAACTAGCTATAAGCTATAAGTTATAAGCTATAGCTATATTGCTATAAGCAATGACATGTCAGCTTTCCTAGGAAGCCTATCCAGTACAAACTACTCGTGCTCTATGGGCTTTTAGTCTTCACCCATTTGTCAGGCATATCACTAAAGGCTTTGCATAACCAATTTGCTTAATTTAGACTGAGGTGTGCAGATAGTGACCAAGTTTCACACTATCATCTTAAACATGTTAAACATGAGCAGTGTCACTGCACTTGGTGAGAGACTTTCCCATTTCCAGCAAATCATCCAAGGGCTCTGTCTCATGTCTTGCCCAGGAATCCATTCTGTAACTGGGTTCACGTGCCTGTTCTTACCAAGCACAGAGTGAAGTCAGCTCACCAAAATAGCTGTTTGTTATTCTGTAGCCAATTCAAAACCAAAGTAAATCTTCTCAAAATTTTAAGTTAAAAATTCATTTGCTTGACTCCCACAAATGCAGGATACCTTGCTTCAGCCATGTCTCTCCTGTTCCCTAGGCTGTGAAAACTGCCAGACCCGTAGCAGAACCGAATGCAGGATTTTGGTCTCAACTGCAGAGATATGAAGAAGATTTGCAGATACCAAAGCAGCCTGCTCTGCTGAGCAAAGAACTTAAAAATAGCAATGTGTGAAGACACTTTAAAGAAAGTGAAGTGACTTGCTACAGATTTTTAAAAAAGGAAAAAAATCACTTCCCTAAATCACCTGTACATAAAACACTTTACCTCCATAACTGAGTCAACGGTTCAATAAATTCATTCAGAGCGTTTCTGTTGGCAGTGCATGGAAACAGAGCAGATAAGCAGGGAATAACAGCAGAAACAGAAAGTGGCTGGAAGGACTGTAAACAAACAAGAGAAAGGCATGGAATCTTCAGTTATTTTCCTCTCAATGACACTGAATATGGGAATGATGTACTGAACGAAGGAAGGAGTTACCACACAGGGATTTTACTCTTGTTTTTCAATTGAACTTCCCAGTGATGCCATTAGAAGACATGATGCCAGACCAAGGAAGTTCTGAATTTCTCACCTACTGGATCATAATTCATGTTAATGAGCTGACACAACCTTTGGTGGGAAACTGACAGTGGTTGATGCTTTGTCTCTGCTATTTTCCTTATGTTCAACTAGACCAAAGTACCTTCAAGAATCCAGAAAAATCCAGAGGATAGACTATGCAGATAGTAAGGAGTTCAGCTCCCACCATGCAAGCTAAGTGCCTTTTCAGCTTTTGAAATGATTCTCTAAAACACCAAAGGAATTATTTTAAAAACTGCAGATGACAGTGGAGGGAAGAAGATGACACTGGCAATCTAGAAGTAATCACCACTCCTTTTAGCTTTACTTACTAAGTCTAACAGTGCCCAGTTCATGCCCTAATGTGTTAGTTTACAAGTCAGCTGTTCCTGCACGCAAGCAACACAGCTAAATCATTTCTGCTGAGACTGCTTGCAGGTTGCCCTCTCAAATGATCTATTGGGCCATCAAGGAAACCGCATGAAACTTCCAGATCAGACTGCTACATGTTTATCATTAGGCATTCAAAATAGATTTTTGTCAAACTGTATGAATACATTTGTAATTTAAAAGGGCCAAGTTATAGAACATGTGAACCTTGCAGGGTGAAATTCCATTCCACCTTGCTGAAAGCATAAATCCAAAGTAAAGTTAGCTCACTGCCATCTGCCTAAGTGCTTGCACAAGGCAAACATATGCTCCCAGTAGTGGAGTAGTTTAAGGTAGAAACTCTAGTGATGGAACAATGACAGAAAATAAAACCATTGGGGAATTACATGAATTAGACAATTCAGATGCAGTAAAAGTTCCCAAAGTTAAAGACTGCTCAAAGTTAAAATAGTATTATTTTAAAAGCTGAAACCAGAGAAATAAAAATTTAAAATTCAGGCTATCATTTTCTTAGTCACCACAAGGCATTTTCACACCAGATGCTTTCTCCACTCCCAGCTGTGTTTAGTTCTTTCTGTAATATTTATCTTCTTTGCATTACAACCAACAAGAAATTTGTTGCACATCTGCAGATTTGAAGGTGAGTAGTTTTAGAACATTTTGTGTAGCTTTTATAAACCTTGACTGTCATAGATAAGAATTTCAGTATAACATCAGATCCTTACTCTAGAGGATTTCTTTCGTCAAAAAAATCTGTTGCAGTCAGTCTGTGGAACAAAGTTTATTTCTTGTCAAAAGCTAAAGCTGCTAAACAAAAGAAGGAAGCTAAACATTAATGAAAACACAACACATTTTTAACTGTGAGGCATATGAACTTGCAGTCAGATACAGCTATCAGTTCCACATGTTTGAGTCAGCTGAAATAGAAACATTGCTCCTGAGTGTCAGCATATACTGCGCTCTGGTTAAATTTTACCAGGCTTCTCAGCATGCAGAAAACCTTCATGCCACAGGATTTCACAGCATCTTCTGGAGAAAGCTATTTACATCTGAAAACCATTCCTATTTACATCGAAAACCATACCTCCTCCTTGTACGGCTCCAAATTAAGGCATAGGATTGCAACTTGGAAGCAGAACAAAGAAGCAGTTCACTTCTTTATTGGAGTTCATAACCCACTAACACTACAGGTGATGCAGAATGTAAGCTCAGACATACTCCTTGTTGCTTATGACCGTCTCAGAGTTCCTGGGATACATGCGTGGCTGAGAAGCTGCCTGGGCTGCTGAATATGCATATTTGTTGTGACTGTAAATTAAGAAAAAAAAATATATAAAATAGTAGGAATTAGACAGATGCCCATGGTCTCAGAAGTTACTCAATCAGCTCTGTATCTAACCCACCGATAGCACGTTCTTCACAATGGTGCAGAAATTAGAGCCCTCCTGTTCTCATCACTCTGGTAGCTAAGGGGAAATAGATCGGGTCCCTGATGGGCTGCACATCTCTCTCCTAACCAAAACCACACTCTGGATTCCTAACTCACATGTGCTCTTCCTCAAGGCATTTCAGTCAAGGCCCTAAAGAAGAAGAGAACCTAGCCCTCAACACCTTTGTACAAGCTGCAGGTTTTAATACAGGAATCAAGATGATGAAGAAAGAAAACAGAAGTGTCTTCAGCCAACCCCTTCAACTGTCATTCATCACACTGAATTTCTATTTCAACTATCAGTTTTACCTGATTTTCAGGACATTTCAGGACATTTGGTACTTTGTATCAAAGTAAGGTGGGCAAAATCTAAAGTCCAATGTGGCTGATGAAATATTACCATAAAACTGAAATGGTTTCAGATTGGGCAATGGAGTATCAGAGGAACACTCACTTACTACATTTTGACATAACTTTCCTAAGATTAAATACAGCAGCAGTGAATATGCTTCTTCCTTGCATATTATAATCCTCTCAAGCTTAGCTAGTACAACCTCCAAGCTATTTGAGTTCTGGTAGACATGGACCTCTGCTATTTCTGTCTATTTCACCCTCTCCTTCAAAAAGAGACCTTCTGTATGTGTCAAAATTTAAGACTAAAATAAAAATTCAGGCAAGGTTAAATATTGAGGTCAGAAATCTCAGCTTTCCTGATTTGATAGGCAACAAGACATTTCCATAAAGAACATGAAAAAACCCCATGTTTGTAGTGATCAATTCCAGGTGCTTTGGGAAATGCTTTTACACTTTCTTGCAAATTGAACAGTGTTTGAGTATTTTACTCGCAGTTGAGTACTGCAGAGAAACTGGATCATAATACACTATGGGGTTTATATACTTTTATTTTGGTGACGGTTCGCTCTTTCACTGGACATTTTCACCACATAGAACTTAGAACCACCAGCAGTGCCCAGAATTAGCAAATATGAGTTAGAGGAGGTGACTGCTGATGGTGATGCATCAAGTACCCTATCTGGGAGGTACAAGTCTTTGGTACAGCATCCCCTGCCACCACAAGTCTTTGACCTTCCTATAGCACTGTTTGTAATTTACATATATTTATACCAGGGGGTGAGAGAGAGACAGAGTAGTGCACAGACAGAAAGTGGTATGTAGTTGACAGCTACTATTTCAACTGACAAATCCAAGATTACCTGTAATTCTGTTTTTCCTTCCCTCTGCATGAACAGGTCAGTAAGATCCCACCAAGTATATAAAGAATAGATCCAGCCCAGCCTAAGTACAGAGCTCCTCCTAGTTCATACCTGAAACATGGAAGATTTTATGGAAACAACTTATAACAGGATCACAGAGCCATGCAAACAAATTCTAATCTGCATAGAAGTCAGCTAACTGAAAGACACTTCAACAGTTAACAGAGAACAGATCTGGCTTTGTGTCTGCTCAGTAAAACTCTTACTTGTATAGAGCTGCTCTGCCAAGTTAGTGACAGTACAGAGTACTAAGCAATATAAAGATAAGTAGCAATAAATAATTGTGTGTATTCAACAAATTGTTGATAATAAATAATGATAACATACCTTCTGTGCCATCCACAACACTTATTTTGCCCTTTTATTGGCTGTGTCACTGAAATGATTTTTTTGAAACGGAATGATTCAGTTCATACTGTCTATATGCTGAGAAAAGGCTGACCACAGACATCAGTTTTCTATGGACACAATGCTAGGTCACTTACAAGTAGCTGGTTATATAAGGCTTGTTTCCAAATTTAGGTATCCTAAAGGACATTCAGCACCTTCTGTGGTCATATGGCTGAAAGGCATTTATGAATGTCCCAGCCTGAAAAAGAATAGTTCTCTATTTTACTGTACAAAACTATACCTTTCAGAAAACCTCCTAGTCCAGTCCAAGAAATTCACTGATAATGAATTTGTCCCAAAGACTAGACACAACTGGGTCTGGAAAAGTCTGGCAGGAGATTCACAAAAAGAGGAAAACAAATTTTTATGATCAGACAAAAACTATATCCACAATCCACCTGTACATCTATGGTCTGAAATACCCAATATAAGGGCAAAATAAGTGTCATGGACTGCATTGAAGGTACACTGGAACCAGAGACTTGTGTTTTCCTTCTTGTAAACACAAAGCCATTATTTTACAATGTCAAAGCTTCTGACTTTGGAACTCATTGCTCATGGGAGGCTTTCAGAGGTTTACACAGGTTCACAGCTCTCCATGTTCTCATCACACATGGGAGCTATAAGGTCTTTAGTGTTTTCGGTACTTTCAAACATGGAACAAGCAGAGAGTCATTCTCAAAAAAAGCCAGGACTACAACTTGCATGTTGCCCAGTGCCTGCAATAATTTCTGCTCACCAGTCACCTACAGACAAGAATGCTGCAGATGTCATACCAAAGGAAAGCATATAGGAGACATCTGCAGGAGAACTTAGATTGCCTTCAGAGCTGTAGGAGAAACTCCTCTAAGAATTAGCAGAGGTTAACTTCACTAATTTGCTGAAGTCAGACCAAAAAAATGCAGTCTGAAAAACCGGATTTGCCAGTCTCTTAAGAGTGAAGATCAATACTGGCATGCAGTTGAATTTAAACTCATCTCACAGACTCCATGTCCAGCTTTACCAATGATCAAACTTAATTCATCAAGAACTTCTCAGTGAATCAATAGCTTAAACATGAAGTTTATATATTAAAAAAAAAAAAAAAAAAAAACTTTTTCAGCTACTGAATGCAAAGCATCTGGTAACTGATTAACAGGCATTGATGTTGAAGCCCCAAAGCTATAGCAGGTAACTATAAAACGCAACAACTACCCAACTAACCGAAATTCCTTATCAATGGTTGTTTCAGTTCTCTAATGTATTTATTACCCTTCATATAGTTCTCTCAAGGGGACATAAAGCAACAAAAAGTAACTACACAAATACAATTTCTTTGTAAGTACTTCATTGAAAACACAGGGAAAACTGACAAACAACAAAAGCAATTGCTTGAAGTACTTTGATTTGCCACAAAGCACTTCACCTCTGACCTCTCTGAACTGATTCCTGGGCAGGAACTTACAAAACACTTCAAATATGATCCTAGCAACTAACAATTTATAGTTAACTGATCTATGAATTATATACTTGGTAGAAGTATATTATAGATGTCTCATATTCCACAGACAATATGTTTCCCTCCCTTTTCCCCCTCTCTGAAGGAGAGGCCCAGTCACCTCTACCCTTGTTCCTCATTGCTAAACAGGGCACCTAGATAAGGTGCCATAAGCTGCCTTTTGGTTTTGATAGCTGTTACTTTTCTATCAGAAAAAGAGTAAGGGCTTTTTTACCTTGAAACCTGTTTGTATGTAACTGCACTAGCCGATAATCCCACAAATTTTGCCTCTTTTTAATTCATAGGGCAAACAAATGTTGAGCTGCTAATATATAAACATATATAAGAACAGCAGCAGATTTCTCTGCAGATCACTAGTACAAAGCTCAACCTGCTTTGCATGTGATTTTCCCCCTGCATGTACATCTGAGGCACTTTATTCTAGCCAGAACTTGTCTTTTGTACCTCTTTTGGTCTAAATGCCAAAGCAGATTAGAAATTTTACCTCCTCTTCTTAATAACATTGAGATATGCACTTAATTGAGTCTCTCAAGAATATGCAAACACATTACAAAACTCCTCAGATACAGGGTTGATATTCCTCACACATTCACTAACTCATATGGAAAAGAACTCTCCTCCCTCCCCACTGGCATCTCTGAGGTGAAAAGATTCCCTGAATATAATTTTTTCCTCCTGTAGGACGGGATAATGGGATCCATCCAGGTTCTGAAACTCTGGAGCAGCTGAGGTTAGTGCAGCTGTCTAACACATGATGGAGTTTGGTATGACAAATACATTAACTTACTTGGTTCCGGCGTACAGTTGATTAAAAAACTGAGCAGTAACCATTGCAGCATACCAAGAAATAGCCACCATGGAGCAGAGACCTACCCAAAAAAGTTTAAAAAGCACACATGTGAGTGATTCATTTAAAGGCTGTAACAGCTTTAAACCAAGAGCAAGTTCCTTTCATTTAGTCTGGCTGTGAAAGCAATACAAAGTATCAATAGCAATCTCATTTCAGCCTCGATATTACCTCCTAAAATAAAAAGAAATCCGCCTGTGACAGTAAACTTCATTTTTCCATCTTCATCATTCAACCCAATGTTTGTGCACTTCAAACCAAGCAGTGAGACTACTGTAGCTAAGAATCCCAGAAGGATGGAAGTAATCATCAGGGCACGGCATGCCTGAATGTGAGCTAAGACAGAAAAAGAGAAAACAAATCAGGATCTATACAGAAATTACATTAATCTTGTGCTGGAAAAAAAAAAAGTGATTCAAGGGAGCAACAAAATTAACAGGTGCAGTAATGAGTGAATCTTGTCCAACTTTGTCATATGGTTCAGAGAAGCCTCCAAAGCCAAGTGTTTTTAGCCTTCAAGTCAAACAGATTTGAGAGTTGAACTATGCCTACACTTTATAAGCTCAGTAAATCCTCTTGTGTCTTTAGTAAATCCTGAAAAACTACAGCAAGCCCCTCATCCCTTACATTCCTGTGTAAATGTGTAGTGGTATTCGTGGTCATTTGCAGGAGCAGAAAAAAGTCTCCTACTCACAAGTCCTTCTGAATTCCTGACACCTTTACAGCTGAGTGCACAGGACACATCTGAAATCCAGGTGCTAGCCAAGGTGTGCAAGCCTCCAGCACTACTGAGGAAGTGGAAAAAGGTGCCAGCTTTGATGCTTCCAGGGAGAGATAGGAAAGAATCATGCTCAAGTGAGCAGTGCTCTTCAAACTTGGTGGAACAAACAGGAAGTGCGTGGGACTGAGAGCTGCAGCACTCCTCCCTAAGACATTCTCCTGTGGAAAGGTTGCAGCTGGTGTGGGCATGTCAGGGTATATGGGCAGTTCTGCATCCTTTCAGCTCCTGGTCTTCACATTGAGGTATCAGTTGCACAAAAACCAGGACTAGATTATTAATCAGCCTAAGAAAGAAGGTCATAAGGGAACTTTGGGCTCCTTTAAAATGGCACCCTGCATTTGGCAGGTTCCAAGTCAAATGGCATTTTGGCACCTTTGTTGTGAGATAAACATGCCAAGCGTCACAACCTGGCAGGGTCACGACTGCTCACGTTGTTGACTTGATTACCTTTAAGTTCTCTTCCAACCTAAGTTATTCTATGACTCTAATTTTAATCATACGGCAGAAGGGTCAGACCTGACTCCAGCTGGACACTGACATCATTGATGCCAGCATTCACCCTCTTGCTCCCTGACCACGTCCATGTCCTCCACGGTAAACTGCTGTCTAGCAGCAGAGTGAGCTGTAACTCTCAACAAAACTCAGAGAAACAGAAGGCAAAGTGATACTCACACAGACTCAGCAGGTATTGCCTAATGTGGCTTAAGACTACTGGTCCTACAAGCTTAAGAGTTACCAAAGATAGCAGTAAGCAGTCATGAGATAAATACACAGAATTAAAGGCTAAAGTAATTTGAGGAATTAATGCTTTGTTAAGCACTAATTCTAAAATTTTCACAGAAAAAAATGAAGACAGTAGTAAAAGTGGAAAATACCACTAACAGTTCAAGGTTTTTGCCTGCAGAAGATACTGTTAAGGTAAGTAATCAACAACGCTGCTCTCAGGTTTGGGATCTTACACTAATCACCCAGTGGGGTCGAAGAACTCATATTTTAGGTCTTGGGGACTCCTGCAGTGTTAGATGGGACTCCCCATAGCCTTCCAGCACACAAAAGCATATCCTCAGGCTAATTTCTTGCAATCCAATGGGAAAGGGATGTCATACAACTGTACCACAGTGAGATAGCCTCAGCAGCCTTAATTGAGAACTTTAGTTCACAATTCAGAAAACTCAATTTTTTATTTTAAACTTAGCTTATTTAACAAGATACAAAGTCAGTTCATTTTATTAGTCAACACTAATTGTAAGAAATTATCTGCAAATCCTGTCATTGGAAAAAAAACCTATGGAACCTTAAAAAGAAGAAAGAAAAGGGAAAAAAGGGGAGTTTACAAAGCTTTGGCGACTAGTTATATCAAATGTTTGACTTAGTTGTAACTAGATGGATAGTGCTAGCTATATGGAGTAGCCAGTCATGGTTTCAATCTTGTGCAATATTGCATTTAAAAAGCTACTCACTTAAAATATTTGTCATTTAGACTAAAGGTTTAGTGAACTCAAAAGTGTTAAATTGGTTTAAAAGAACCAAGTCTGACATTTCCCATACATTAAGCAAACCCCAGAAGTATTCCACATAGCTTATTTGCCAATAAGGAAACTTCCGTGGAAAATCTTCATTGTCCTTCTGATGAGAGGTAACAAAGACATGTTTGTTTTTTCTTTTACCCCTCCCTCCAATCCCTGGCATCCTCACAGCAGTTTCAGCGAAGTTTCCAAACAGGAATTTGAAACACACCTAAACTGACCACGATAATTTTTAATCTGCCTTGTTCATATCTGCAAGCACAATGGATGTTTCTCAGAGGTCCTACTATCAGCTGAGCCCTTGTTGTTACCAAACCCATTTTCTTCCTCTTTCCTGCTTTGCCCATCTGTCCTTTCAACTGTTCCTACCATCCAGTGTCTTCTGAAGTTTCTTTTTCAGTTTTCCTTTCTAAAAATATTTTATCTACACAGTTTTGCAAGCTGTTTTCCCCTTCCCTTTTCCTCGCCTTTACCCCTCAATGATACTGCCATCTTCTCAACTGCAGGACTGATCTCTTCAACAGATCAAACCTCCAATCTTCACAAATTCACTTCAGAGCCTCTTCTAGTCAGGTTTCTGGCAAAACCATTTACTTTCTGGCCCCGCATTTTTCCTTCCTGCTGACTCCGTGTTGTTTGTAGTTCTCAGGAGTCCTGCTGTTGCTTGCCTTCTGTTCTGTTTGCTTTAGCACGTCTACTCATGATGCTCTTTTCTGAGCCCCACCAGGTTCTTAAAAACTCACATTTTTCTCAGCAGCCCCCAGATGCTGATCTCCTGCAGGTCTATCGCCCAAATCTGCACACATTCTCAGAGGCAACACCTTGTGTAAACATATCAATGACAAGATGCTGCCTTGAGTCAAGAGGCAATAAGCTACCAACCAGCCCTTGAAGTGGTTTTTACAAGAACCAAATAAAATCACAGAATCATTAAGGCTGGCAAAGACCTCTAAGATCAAGTCCAGCTACTAATCCAGCACCGCTGGTGCACACTGGCATAAGTGCTCTGCAGAGGATAATGCCCAGTGGAATGCTCCTGCTGTTACTGAGCTTAAGATGTTTAAATAAGGTTATGTTCCTCTTCATACAAACACACTCTAAAAGCAATTGTTAGAGAAGATAGGAAGATGAAAAGAACAGATTATTCCCAAAATACTGGACACAGTTTCAGACAATTGCTATGCTACTGTTAGAGCTGGTCAACAATAAGCCTTTACTTCAGACTGAGGGAGAAAGTGAATTTAATACCTCATTCACACTAATCCTAAATTACACATTCTTCAGATTAGGAGTATCCTCCTACCTATTTAGTTTAGCCACCTCCTAGGGCAGATTCAGCTAGAAGGTGGTTTTATTCCAGATAAGTATCTACATACTGAATTATTCAAGATTAATAAAAAATAGCTTTATTGTCTATAAACATGCTTACTATGCACAGAATATTGCCTTAGTTGGACATCTGAGGACAACCACAATTATGATGAAGACTGATACAGAGGAAAGGGGCCAGCAGATCTAAATTTCTTGATATTTAAAACCACATCCAAAAAAATGTTAGTTAGCAAGCCCTGACAGCGGTTAGCATTAGCTAACAAGACTAATCATATATTAACATATAGCATACACTCCTTTTATAATTTATAATATAATATGTTATAATATGTATAACATATTCTCATGTATTTCTAGGATTTTCTACAGTTTTCGATCTCATCTCACAAAAACCACTACCACTTCTCAGCTAAAAACAGTATTTCCTATAACATGAAAAAAAACCCAGCTACAGTACATTAGCTATGAAGTATTGTAAAAGAAGGTCTGTACAATAATTCCAAAAAAATAAATAGTTTAAAAATGTCTCCTACTGAGACATCCCACAAGATTCTAGAGAAGAGATTATAACCCACTTTAAATGCCTGTTAAATGCTTGATCCACCGACTTCATTTGCCTTATTTTATAGCCTTTCCTAACATGCTTGACACATTCTGCTGCTTGAGAGATTTTTATTACTTCGGCCCAAAAAGTCCTTCATGGCCAGTTATTTTCCAGTATTACCAGATCACCAAAACAAAAGGTGTACTTCTTTTTGCCAGTAAATTTTTAAGCAATATAAACAAGGCTGCACAAAGTCACCTACCAGGCAGTGCAAGCATAGAGTCAAATTCCCTGCAGTTGGATACTCCAGTGCTGTCTTCTGCACAACTCCTCCACAGGTTTTCAAACAACGTAGATGTTGTGATGACAGAACCATGTATACTGGAGACTTTCCAGTAATTATTTGGCAAAGTAGCTCCAATAACTGCCAACCCACCCAAGCACAAAAGAAAACCAACAATTTCCAACGGAGCAGTCATGCTTGTGAGTAGTAACAGTTAAATATCCTTATAATTAGATTACAATCAAGTGAAGCCTTTCAGAAGCCTCCTTGCTGTTTTATCTCTGGGTTTCACTCCAAAATGAGTCTACCTTTGCTCTTTGCTCTTTCCCCATAGATAAGGCTTACCGGGCATGACAATAAGAAGTGGGAGCAGTTCATGATAAAGATATTAGCATGTAAAAGAAGTGACAATATTAATTCTTTTTCTAATAGGAAGTGAAAAATGAGCCTATTCTTTTTCTCGGCCTAGAAAGTCCAGTCAGTATTTCTACAAAATACCTTGTAAGAGTGATAATATAGGCAAATATTTTATTTCTGTCTCTTCTCTGAAGTCAAACAGATCTTACACTAGGTTAAAATTGCTTGTAATTTTATTATTGATGTCAAATCAAAAAGCTCTAGTGTATTATTTTCTTGAGGATTCAAACATAAAACAGCTTGAGAGCAGGAGTTTAATTCTTCTGCTAGAAAATGTATTACGGTTTTTGGAGTTATGGTGCTAAGTAATCCACAACAACTATACTGCCAGCTTCTTTCAGGAAGGTTAGGTTTATGGGTGAATGGTTTCCATTAATATTTTACTGTCTATTGATCTATAGCTAAACACATTCTGTCTTAAAAATAGTCCCACTTACACTCTACAATTGTACCATTGTAATAATGTATGTGTCATGGAAATGAAAGGTAAGGAAATGAAGGAGCTAGTGTGACAGGCCTGTCTCAAAAGGAGCAAAATGACGAAGAAAAACACCTATAAGAAAAAAAATACCTATCAGCAAATTGCATCTGTTTGTTAGAATACCTGAGGGTTAACAAAAAGCTATTCTAGGCAAAGACTGTGTTAAACTCAGTTTAGTTGCTTCTGCTCTTGGCTAGACAGAATCGTAGATTCAATTCACATCACCCACTAATGTTAATACTTTAAAGCACCTGTGTGTCCAAACGGGGTTAACCATCTCTTGCAGTGATAACTGGCTGTTATCTCCAGGAAATGAAGTCAGAGTTTCTTCATAAAATAATTCTGCTATGATGCAACATGGTAACAGATTCACAGCATTTATGTAAACACTACCAGAAGGATTAGCCTTTGAGAGAGCCACAACTAAATACCCTAAAGGGTATTTGTTGGTTTCCATCAAAACTCACTGGTCACTTAGAGCTGATGCTCTAGGTTGGTAGGTGCAGCTGCCAAAGGGTATTACAGTGCCACTGTGACATTTTTGCTCCCTTGCCAGTCAAGAGGATCATTGCCATTGATTTAAGCAAGACCAGATTTGGCAGTGTGATTCTGTGCAGCTCTAAACTTGCAATCTTTTAAGGAAACCAGATAGTGTGTGTTAAGAGTTGATCTCAGATGACTGTTACAAAATTCCCTCCTCCTGCTAAGTCATTGCAATTTGAAAAATGATGGCATAGTAAAATGAACACATTGTACCAGTATCCTGGAGTATCTGCATCCCATTAAAAGCCCTTCAAAGAGTTTCCACACTGGTGCTATGCTGGTGATCTTAGCAATCACTTCTGCTGACAGCACTTTCAAATCTGAGATAGCTGGGACCTTGAATCAAGTGTTCCCAGCTGTTATACTGCTGCCAAGGATAGAAATAAAAAATGAAGAGCATAATTTTTTTTAAAATCTCTTTCTAGTTAAGAAATGCATTTCAATGGGCAGTCAAAGCACACATAAAACCAGAAAAGACTAAACTGCAGACTTGAAAAGCATGAGTTTTCCTATACAGTACCAGGCATTTCAGTAATTCCCTTCAGGAAATCACTCTTCAATGTGTTGAAGAACATAAAGCTATTCTTCACTGAGTTTTGTAAACTGTGGCTTGTTGAGCAATGGGCATAACAGCCAGTGCCGCTCTGCAAGAGGATGTGCATTAGCAGGGCTTAAGAGTTGGTGCTGACAGCTTCACATCAGCACCTTACACAGCTCAGGATTTTTCCTCTGGGCTTCCTCTAACCCAGTTGGTTGAACCAAACGCCATCATTTTAGTCCCCATCTCATCACTCTAATTTCCAGAAACTTAGGCCTCCTGGTCTCTACACAGAGGAGGCCCTGGAGAGGAGCTGAACAGGTACCAGGATGACATGAAAAGCTGACATTGCCTCTGATGCAATGAGCAGTGTTTTTAAAATCCTCAGAAGCATATGATTAGCCTCCTTTTGAGGCTACAAACTCTGGCCTCATTATGGGATGCTGATACTTATTCTTAAACTGGAGTCATCATACAAAGGCAGATGAGGCCACCAAAGTGAGGGCCCTGTGGAAGAACCATGAACATGCTGAATCCTCAGAGTTAAACTCTCACCTTTTAGAGATCTGCCTTACACTTAGGCTCTTACACTCTGACTCCAGGGGAGTCCACATCTGTGTCAAGAAAAACAAGGTGGTAATTTTACAGTTTGAGCACTGCATGTTCAGAATACATCTGCTGGAAGAGTCCAGACAAATAGCAATGAGAATAATCAGGGGCCTACAAAGCACAGAAGACTTGAAGAAATTATTCTATTAACATCACTCATAAAGTGACTGCACAAAACTGGAAGTTGTAAAAGAATAAATGCAAAGTTCTGTTTAAGACAGAAAACTTAACAAAATACCATTTTCAAAGGCTATAGTGTTATTGTTTCTACACTCAGTTTGCTGAGGAAAGAACGTCAGTGTCAGTCCTTCTCAGTCCTTTACCAGAAAGATAGTGTTTACAGAAAGATATTTTTAAAATCCAGAATGATTCAAATACTTTCCAGCCCCTACAGAGACATTTCTTCTCTTTCTAGCTGCAGATAAACTACCCTGCTTGCATGGTCTACCTTAGAAAACACAGAAGCATCAATTGCACAGATGTATTTTAGTCTAAGCTTGCCACCTCTGAGAAAATCCAGAAAAAATACCCAGGTACACAGGTTTAGCACAAAGTATCACACCAGTTGTGGAATATCAAATAATTCTTGTCTCACACCAAAGCACAAACACCAGTGCTCATGGAACTATGATCTGCTTTGTATTTAAGAACTAGGCTGAGTGAAATGCTATTTCTTCCAAGACTATTTTTTTTTTTAAATTCTCATATTTACCGTTTATCACCCATACCTCTATGTCAACACATCAGAGAGGGCAGCAAAGCCACAGCAGTCAGTGACGGAGCTGAATTGCAGGATGAGACATGGGTTTCATGGTGGCCATTTAACCTGTCTGCAACCACTATAGGATTTGTCCATACTAGACCTTCTGGGACAACTGCACTATGTGCCCCCCAACCTGCTTACATGCTGTCCACCAAGAAAGAATAAAACCACATCCCTGGATTTGATAAACATACGCCATGACCACTTACGGTCTGAGCTCAGCATGAAGAGAAATTTCTTGCATTCTACTGATCCAACAGCAGTTGCTGCACAGTTCATCCAAAGACCTTCAGAAACCCAGTCTGCAGTAACCAGCCCTGTTGTGGCGTCCAAAACTTTCCATCTGTTGGACATTGTAGTAACAAGTAATGTGGTGAATCCTGCTAAAGCCAGCAGCAATGCACAGATCTGTAGAGAGGATGATGTCATTGCGACAGAAGTTTTCTTCAAAGAAAAGTTTCTTCAAAGTTTCCAAAATTTCTGATACTAGAAACCTGTTGAAACAGTTCATACACACACATATATGGAGTTACCTTTACTCAAGCCTGACCATTGCAAAAACATCGAAAAGATGCCTGCCTACAAAATAATATATCACACAAGGGAGGTGTAAGTAGAGGTGGAATCTAAATTCCATTAAGTAACTGGAATAACTGAATATTCTATACATTATTTTTTTATTACTGTACATGTTTACCACAAAAAAATGCAAACAGCAAAACCTTAGGACACAACCAAGGAATTCTCTAATTTTAATTTGCAATGTTTCATCTGTTTGTTATTTGTTTGCTAACTCAAAATTCATTTAAAAATTAAAACTACCAAATGCTTTAGTAAATTATCCATCTCCCAATTACAATATCTACCAATTCAAATTTAAAGCGAGATAAATTGTAGTACTCACGTTTATGGTACGGTTTTAACCCGTTTCATCTACCTTCCTGCAAGATACTAGTGTCAGCACTTTGTGAGGACCAATTCGATCACCCAAGTGGAAGTTCTGTACTCTTTAGGACCTTTGTCCCATTCTAAAAATCAAGGACCCAGGGCCAAAGCTCTGTCCAACTCTTGCACAAACATCTGGCATGGCTTTTCACTACAGCAAAGTGTCAGTGAAAGGGAAAATTACAAGAAAATTATGTAAGTTAGTACCAAAGATACTCAGATTAACCTGGCACCCATTTGCGGGTAATTTGCTTCATCAGGGCCACAGAGCTGCCCAAGCACCATCAGAGTACAAAGCACTGGCAGAAAAATATTGCTACAACTTCCACAATGGCTGTTTTACCTGAATGTTTTTTATACATTTGTTTTAGGATGCATCCTAAAGAAGAAATATGCAGCTAGACACCTGTCCAGTGGATGACATTAATAAACCAAACTGCTTGTGACTGCAGCCATGCCCTGGGGCAGGACAGACCTCCCGGGCTCACAGCCAAAGGAGGTCTGGCAGCCTGGGACAGCTCTGCAGCCCCTTGGTTGCTGCAGTTCATCCTCTCTTTGCCTTCTTCTGTCTCAAGGAGCTGCCCTCACTCACCCCTTCTTGGCCCTGTTGCTACCACACAAACCCCATAGGACGGTCCAGATAATAATTTATTCCAACACCACATCCATTCCCTTTCAGCCCATACCATGGACACCCTACCCTACAGGACCTGATTGCATCAGCTGTCATACACTGTCATGTTTATAGGTTTGAGGTGATGGCACAACTGATAGCAAATATGCATTGTAACTGTACAAAGGAGAATGACAATAAACCAAACCCAAATAAATACACAAAGTCCAGAGCATCACATGCAACTAAGAGCTGTAATGTGATAAAAACAAGCCCTGGGAGAGCAAAAAGGATCACAGTAACATTAAAAACAGCACAGCCAAAATGTACATGGTTTGAACACAGCGCAGGAAGGGTTAGCAAAGAAAAATATTTAAGTCACTTAAATAAACAAATTACTCCTGATAAGATAGTGGTAAAAGTGTCTAAAATGGAAAGTAAAAAAGCTCTTTTACTTCTTTTTCATTTTGTTACACAGAAAAACAGAGCAAGAACATTGATTACAACACTGGATTAATTTAAATATGTATATATACATATCTAATGTCAGCAATATATGTCTTTGAACCTACTAATCGCTTCTTGGTTCAGGCAGATTCTGAGGCTGACCCATGACCATCAGCGCAATCAGAAGAGATAAAATGCAAATTTAAACACAGTACTGAACCACTTAGAGCAGTTTCCCACCACAGCTCACAGAGGTTTTCTCTGGTCAGAATCTGACCTTGGGGTGAGAAGGCAAACTCTTTTCACTATTAGTTAAGGAAGAAAAAAATTAAGAGGAACAATGTTAATTCATTTCCTACCACTTCCAAAGAATATGACTTTGTCACTTTGCTCCTGAAGTTGTCATTACATCTTAATAACCTAATCAGGCTTATAGCCACTTGCAACTACAATATGCTATGCAGATCACTCTCATCTTGCTATTAACTTTGCCTTCACACAACAAACTACAAAATAACTTGAGCTGTCAGGGGCTGCAGGGATGCCAACCTCCCACTAGAGCACAGTTTCAGTGTTGGGTGAGGTCACCCAAGCCTTATCCAATCACAACAGAGTGGTCTCCAGAGCTGGAATTTGCACAACTCTCTCTTGCAGAGCGTGCTCCTCCCAGCCGTGCAGAACTTTTCCTGCTGCAATATGTGGCAGCTGCCTCTTGTCCTCCCCGTGCACCCTTGAGACAAGCCACTGTTTATTCTGCTGCTTGATTTTGGCCTCTCTGTCTCCAGCAGCCCAGGCGTGACTGGTATGCAGGCAGCTTCACTGTCCCATGAGTATCTCCAAGGCAACACAGGTAACCAGGAAGGTGCGTGCAACTTCTTCAAACTTAGAAGCTACTTTCAAAGCAAACACCTGTTTTCTTTTCCCATTTAATTTCAGGAGGCTGGCGGTGTGTACAGCGGTCTGCTAACACAGCTCTCCAGCACTTCAGAGCTTTGCTGGCATGGAGATGGTGCTGGGAAGAGCAGCACAGTGCCAGAGAGCAGGAGCCCTGGCCAGCAGCAAGGGGACCACAGGGCACCTGAGGCACCTGCTCAGGCATGTGTGGGTAACTACAGAGTCATAGAGTCACCGAGGTTGGAAGAGACCTTTAAGATCATCCAGTCCAACCATCCACCCAGTACTGCCACTGTACCCCTGAGCCCCTAAAACACATCACTCAGCACCAGGTCCAGACACCTCTGGAGCACCTCAGGAGGGGGGACTCCACCACCTCCCTGGCAACCTGTTCTGATGCCTGATCTCCCAAACAGGGAAAAATATGTTTCTAATATTTAATCTGAATCT
>VXAC01006442.1:584870-598981 GCA_013399225.1 Rhipidura dahli | reverse complement strand
TGTGATTCTGTGAAAATAAGAATGAAGCTAGAGCTACTTCATGTAGTTTCCATATTAAAGTCTCTTTTTAGCTCAATACCACCTAAGTAATTATTGAAAGGAGTTTGACTTAACTCCCTTGGTTGAATAGCCAAAGTAAATACTGTTAATTCCTAGGACAATTTGTAATTTATAGGCAAAGCATTCTTCCTCTTTTTTCATTTGCAGCGCTGTTTAATAAGAAATCCTAAAGAAAGAATTTCTGTTTCGGAGTTGCTGGTACATCCGTATGTTCAAATTCAAAGTCATTGTCAAACAGGTACATTTATTTTAAAATACATTTTTATTAAGTGGTATTTGTAACTGCTTTAAAAAATGCTGTACTCTTGGGTATACTATGAGGTTGTTGGCATGACAGAGTTTTGTTTGGTGCCCATGTCTGCTTCAGAAAAGACTTCAATATTTTAATTCTTAAACCTCTTACAAACTTAGTTTTCACACTGATAATGTATACAATTTCAGCATAACTATAATTTAACTGCAGGTGGCCCAAATGCAAAAGGAACAACAGAGGAAATGAAACGTATCCTTGGCCAGCTCGTTGGCTTGAATTCTCCCAATTCTATTTCTAGAGCTGCGAGGGTAAGTAAATTCTTTTCTGTTTTGTGTAGTGGTACATGCTCATGCAAAGGTTAGAATGTTTGGTAGTGAAAGCTGAATAAATACATATAGGAAATCTTTAGCCATAGCTGGAAAAACATTGTGCATCTTAGTGCTTTTATTTGCAAGCTGCAGAATCTCTACATTCTTCTGAATTGGAAGGATTGAAAATGCTGCCAGCAGTCTTTACTTTTAGCTCTTTCTTTCCTTTCCTTTCTATCTCCCAGTACATCTGCTTTGCTTTTAAGCTGCTCCTAAGCAGGGGTCTTCTAATTTAAGAACCCTCACTACAAAGAAATTATCTAAATTGATCTGTTAAGTGTGCACACTTTTGGACTGCAACTGTTCCTGCTTCCTTGGAAGTTGCTGAACTGTTAATGCAATGCTACGTGTAAATTAGTTCCTGTGTGTTGAAGTATTGCAGCCTCTGTTTATTGCTCGAAAGAGAAGCTTGATAAACCTTCAACTCTGTTCTTCCTACCCGTGTCTCAGAAGAAGTGATGCTGGTAAAGTATACATAAGATGTTGAGAATGCAAAGCTGCTTTCATGGTGAGGAAAGCAAATTCTGTGTCTATTAAATATAAAGGAGTTTATGCTTACGCTGCTAGTTGTACTTGATCTATTTTAAATATGCGTCGTTATCCTTTTTACAATATGTAATTATCCTTTTAAATAGTTATCCTTTTAACAATATGGCACTGTGGCTGTTTGTGGGTGTTTGAGTATCTCATGTAAAGCTTGCATGCCCCAAGTGTGCAAATAACTCTCTCCTTCCAGGCTGGTGTTTCCATATTGGAGGCAATAAACTTGATTTTAGAGCTCTGCAACTCGTTTGTTCTCTGCTGACTTGTGAAGCTCTGTAACTTTGCCTACACTATTAGGTCAGCATATATATTTTCTTTAAGGAACTGCATTGCATTACAGCTGCTACAACTAAGCTGTCTTAAGTGTGTTTTTATTTTTTGATTTGAGAGAGGAATTTTGGTATGTAGTATTTCAGTATGTGATGATTTATTTCAAGTGGTAATGTTTGCTACATAGTTTGAATCCATGTGCAGTACAACTGTGTTCACCTGAATATCCTGTGTGTTTGTTAACTTTCAGACTTTATATGAACAGTGCAACAGTGGTAAAGCTCTTGATGTATCAGCATTTGCAAAACCTGGGAGTCAAAAAACATGGACAACAAAATGATGTACTACTGCTCAGGAGGCAACAGATGTCTGGTCTGTTCAAAAAGTATTTTGTGCTGCTAGCTTTTAAAAGGACACTCAGCAAATAGTTTGCATTTTTGTATGTTTCTTTGGGTTCTTCTGATAATGCTTGCCAGTCATTAAAAAGAATTTAATTGAATGCTTTTCACTGTGGACTCTTTCACTCCTTGCATGCTTCTTGGGTTGAGCAACAACAATGGCTACTTGGTGATTAAGGTCTGTGTTACTTAAAAAGCACTACAGTACAAAAACTTGTATGGTAATCTTTTTGTTCTCTTGTCCCCCTGAAGCTAATATAAAAAAGTTTCCAAAAATGCCAACTGATGTATGAGAAAAACGTGAAATGTCTTTTAGAACATCTAAGGCATGAACACTGTTACACTGTTCTGTCCTTTGCTAACAAATACCTCATGTCCAGTTTTGACCACAACCAAGGAAATGAACATAGTATAAGCCACCAGTTACTGTATTGGTAGATGCATGTAAATGTCACCCAGTTTTTGAGCTGTTCCTATGGTTAAGTGTTATGATGGAATCATCAGTACTGTTATGAACTTGTATGAATAAATGGCTCTTGTATTTAAAATGCTATAAGTGTAGTCTGCTGTTCAAATTTCAGTATAATAAAAAAATCCTTCAAGATTCATGATGGTAATAAATTACTAATTTGTATTTTTAAAAGCATTTATACTAAGCATTCTATAAAACGCACTGAATGTAAGAGAAGTGGAATTTACATGGTTGTTGTTGGATTGGTCAGGTTTTAACTGAATTACATTTCTGGTGCAAGTGTATGTTCACACCTGCCTTCCCTTGTTTTGAGTTAGCAGTGATTCTCACATTACACAGAGAGGGTGATCAGGAGTGGGAACTACTCCTGATGAGGAGGGCTGAAGCAGGGGCAAAGAATGTATGTGCTCACGCCAGTGTTGAAACACACACAAGAACAGCACATTTCCTTTGTAAGAGCAAACCTGGAGGGATAAACTTCAGGTGTTGATCTAATTGTCATTATATGAAACAGGGTGTGGAATCTCAATTAGTCAGTCATCTGTCAGGATGAGAGTAGTTATCCCATATTTCTAGTGAAAAAGGGTCGTTCCCCATATTGGTCTTGTTTTTGCTAATTTTTTCTTTTAAGACTAAGTGCTGCTGCAGGAGTTCAGTGATATTTCAGGCATAGGGAGTACAAATACTAATTGTACTCCACCTTTTGTTTATAGCTTGTTATATAGGTGTTAAAACTTTCAAAGTAAGCTAATGAAGAAATTTTATTGTTCTGCACATTTCATATTCTTAACAGTTTGAGAGACTGCTTATGGTATGGGAACTGAAACACTGGATTTCTCTGGAGAGCGGGGGAAGAAGTATCAGCCTCTTCAGAGAACAACCTGTGAAGAAAATCTTTACTCTGCAGAAATGTCTTTGAAAAGTTTCCCAAGTACTTGTCTAGATTACAGATCTTGAAACAAAAATCTCTGTAATTATTCCAATGTTATAATTATTAACTTTGGCTGTTTTGCTTCTCTAGTTTGTGGTGAATATTGAGAAGCAGTGCTACATTACTGCACGGCAGTGCTACAATAGCTACAGCTATTTTTCTTTTGTAGTGTATGGTTTATCAAACCTTTCTGTTATTCCATGGCAGAAGAACCCACAGGAAATACAACTGACATGAGAGGGGAGCTTGTGAAAGAGCCCTGGGGCTGATGAGAGGCAGTGGGTTGTTATCAGTCATCCCTTTTAAATAATTTTTTTCCATTGCAGTTGGGCAGTTGATTTATACTCCTTCCCCACCTCAATAACATGCTGCAGGATGTCTGTCTACCTTGGCAGCTGCCACTTACTAGTCTTCAATCTATTCAAATTTTTTTTTCTGCCTTACAGACAACTATCTCCCTTCTCAGGTTCTGCTGGAGTCTTAAAAGTGTAAGTGGATTACAGAATGGCTCTGTGTGATTAGCTTTAAAGGACAGAAAATAACAATCTTAAATGCTGGTAACAGGTAACTGCCAGAAGCTTTCTCAAGGTTACAAGATGTCCATCCTGCATTACTGTCACCCTCAAGGCTGCATTTCAGGACATTGTATATAGTGGGGAGAGAAGATGGCTGGTCAAGCAAATGATGTCTCTGTATAAGTTACTGGATACATGTACAGTATAATACTCTATCAGCTAATAGTGAGATAGCACTGCTATGTGACATTTACAAAGGTAAATGAGAACACTTCAGTAAGTTCCCTCTTGTAATTATTGATGGAAAAATGGGTTTGGGAACTTACAGCCTTTAAATGTAAAACTGTGGTCCAAAAGCTCTGCTCAGCAGCTGACACTATAAAACAAACCTAACTGCAGAAGGGTGACTTCCCTTTTCATTTATGAATGGGTGTAGTATGACAGTCTCCAGCTCCCTCATGAGGGGAAGTGGGCTGGCAGGCACTGATCTCTCCTCTCTGGTGATAGGAGCTGAGGGGATGGCCTGAAGCTGTGTCAGGAGAGGTTTAGGTTGGGTATCAGGAAAAGCTGCTTCATCCAGAGGGTGGCTGGGCACTGGAACAGGCTCCCCAGGGAAGTCACAACATCAGTCTGGTTCAGGAATTGTTTGGACAACCTTCTCAGGCACATGGTGAGACTCTTGGGGTGTCCTTTGCAGGGCCAGGAGTTGGACTCAATAAGCCTTGTATGTCCCTTCCATCTCAGTACATTTTTTGATTCCATGATTCTATGACTCTGCCTGAACAGCTGTATGGTTAGTTGCAACTCAAACACTAAAGAGTTTTAAGTTTTGAAGGCTCTGTTCTTGTAGTCAGTCTTCTTGTGATGACTCCTATAATTAAGTCCTTGACAAGTACAAGAAAAGAAGGCTATTTATGTATAACTGCTCTAAGGACACTTGACCGAGGAACAAGAAAAATCTATCCACAAATCCATCACCATGATGCAGGAGGAGTCAAACTCTTTTTTTTTTTTTTTCTCATCTAGTCTTGTGGAAGGCACTCTTAAGGTGCTACTGCTGTGCATGTGTAGCTGTGCAGAAGGGAAATGTTGAAATCCCAAACAGTAGAGAATGCTGAGCAGGGTGTCAGTTAGCCCGAAAGTAAGTTGTCAAATTCGCTGTTTTGGTCACTCCTGTGGATTTCTGTTCTTTCTTTAAGCACCTGATAATGGTCTCATTTAACTAATTCTGGGAGTGGGGATAAGTATCAAATTAAAAATTCAATAGTTGAAGAAAATTTGAGTTCTAGTCCAGGTCTGAAATCTAGCTTGCTCCTGAGCTCCTCGGCAAGGATCACTGGCTAATCCCTTGTTGTTGCCAGTTACAGCAACCACTTGCTTCTCTTTTCCAGTTGTCTACACTCTATTTATTGCCTTGTTGCTCACACAGAATGGAGTTCTCAGCAGCAATGACAAATAAAGTGCTGCTTTTTATCATATTTCTGTCTTTAATGCTCTTATTGCTAAGGCATGTCTTGTCTCAGCTAAGAATAAACTGCTAATATGGGAGTATTTGCTTCCTGCTATCTCCTCCCAACTTGGTTATCTGTGCCCACCTGCCTGGAAACACAAGGCTTGTCAGTCTGTCAGGGAGCTGGTAGAGTGTGCCCTTGTTTGCTTACTGCTTCACATAAAGTAATTAAGAGATAAATCTTGCAAGATAAAGGCCATAAAGAGTGGAGCAGGCACTTCAGTGGTAGGATATAGAGGTGTACACCTGTATGGACACAGGAGTCTTTATACAGCCTACCCATACACTTTCATGGGAGTTGCTGAAATGAAACCTGAGATAAAAATCTGACTCCTCACCTCAATTCCTTCTCTTGGCAGGTAGAATATTCATAGTTAAACAATGACGCAATTTCAAGATTCTGGCTCTAATCAGATGAATTGCTAAAATCCAGGCAGCTTTTGCAATAAAAGATATGACTAATTTAATGTGGAATAGTGGCACCACTCTTCTGAGCCTTGAATAAACACAAGGAATGGGTCATTTTTAAACAGCATCTGTCCACTGGTCTTGACCCATCCATGTAAGGATCTCTGCCTTGTCTCTTGTACCCACTTAATGTGTATGTTACATGGTAAGTACAGGTAAGCTTTGAATTCCTCTTTGCTACATGCTTTCTGGCTTTTCCCCTATTTTATGTCACTGTTAATTGTATTTTTAATTGGATTTTAAGTAACTATATTTAGGGAAATATGAATTAAATTTGTACTTGCTTCCTGTGTAGTCTTGAATAGACTTGATCTTAGAGGTCCTAAATGATTCTGTTGGCCTAGCACTGATAAAATATATCTTAAGTCTTAGCTCTTTATGTTCCTTGTATTGTTTGCTTAGAGTTTGGCAGAAAGCTGTTTAGTACCACAGATCTGCACAGTGCTGCTTGTGTTCAGTGACTCATTGAGGCACAATGCTCATCTATTGAAGAGTATTATTGTGCTTTGAAATAGTCTTATTGGCATAAAACTTGTCACCCACGTGGTGTTTGGATGTTCATGCAATGGGACCCAGTTTGGTGCAACAGAAGGCAGTGAAGTCCCCTCTACAGTGGTGGGGAAGTGCTGGGAATCGCAGCAGGTGTTCCGTGGTGGAGGGACTCGAGCCATCCAGCAGGAAACACCAACGTTTCAGGAAGGTTCCTCAGCAATGAGAAGTTTCGAGTCTGCAGCAGGTCTTGGGTACCTGACTGAAAGGTGAATGCCTAAATCTCTTTCAGTCTGAGCTTTGGACATAGCAGATTCCAGCACTGTGAAGGTAAAGACACTTCTGAACTGCAGTGATGTGTGCTGAGCTATGCAAATAGGAACAGAGCATTGGTTTTAAGGACAACAGAAGAAGCTTCAAAGAAACCCTGGCTCTTGGCTTGCTGCTTGCCATGCATTAGAGAATGCTCCTGTTGCTGCTTTAGCTTCTCATCTGGGAAGAAAAGACTGACAGAAAAGCCAAGTCACATGCGTCAGCTTTCAGAGCTGAGGAAGCTGGAAATCATCATGGCAGAGCCATGCTCTCTAAGATACTAGTCCAAGGAACTATTTGGAATTGATATGCCAATAGCAGCTTTTCAGGGCAGTTGATAAAGCTCTCCAGACCCAGGCCACCTTGACTCCTTGAGTCTAAAGGAGTGCGTAAGAGCTGTGTTAGATGTTGTCCTGTGTAATTTTTAAATTAGCCTCAGGAACACAGAAAGGGAAGGTAGCAAATATGATACTGGTCTTCATGCACGTTGGAGCTTGTAAATTAGACTACCAAATATGCCTTCCATAGTAAATAAAGCCTATGGTGACAGAACACAAAGGAATTCACATGGGAAAAAAGTATCCAAACATGTATACAAAACAAGGGGCTTTGGAGTGGCATTTGGAGATGGTTCTTCTGCATTATGCATAGTTCTCTGAAAATGTCTGCCCAAACCTTGTATCAAAGGAACCAGTTAGGATATTAATTATTGGGAAAGGAAGAGAACTCAAGAAAATATTGGGTGTGCTGCTATGTAAACATACTTGGTTTGAATGCTGTCTGCAGTCCATGAAAAGGTTTAGTAAACTTAGAGAAGATGGAGAGAACTAATGCAGGTGTCCAAGGAGATGGAAATTACTTCCTTACAAGACTAAAAGCTGTATGACTTCCTTAGGAAACTGTCTTGCTCTGGCTGGGTGCTTGGATAGGAGGAATCAGCATTGTATAGGGCTAGGAGCTGATGAAATGATCAGTCAGACTTTTAGAAATGGATGAAAGGAAGATCCTAGGGTTTAGTATGCAACATAAAAGTACATCTGAAGAGTTGTGGAAGCCAAAGATACCAGTGTATTGAAAAAGAGGTTGGATATATTCAAGGAGGTCAGGATGATCCTTGGCACTGTATGTAAGTGGTGAGATGTAATCTTTGGCTTGGGAATTCCCCCTATATATATATATATATCTGATCCCAAGTGCCTGAGATGTTTTGCCAGAAATGGAATCATCTACCTTGCTGAAAGGGTTCATAGTAAAAAAGTTTAGCAGACCACATTTCCTTATGCTCTGACCCACTGTGCCAATAGATTCCTTAACTGGCTGGGTTTCTTTGGGTCCTAGATGCTTGATTCCATCTCGGTGCCTGTCAGCGTGGCATTTTTCGCAAGCAGCGTTCGAATGTGTTTGCTCCATCAGTGTCAATGGAAAGCGATTGTGTTTTAGCAGGCACTGGGTACCGGCAGCGCCTCGGCCAGAGCTCTGCTGTTTCCTGGCTTCCCACCTGCCACCTGAGCCACTGCCTCAAGGAGTCAGGCAGGTTTTGTAGCTTTGCTGTAACTTCCCTGCTGAGATCATATATGGTACCTCGGCAGGGCACCTGGAAGCTGGGATCATGGCAGCCCGGGTTTCAGCTTTGGAGCGAGGCTACAGGAAAGCAAGTAGTGAGGGTATTCAACTACAGCACTTGGAAGTAAAAGCAGGGTTCAGATCTGCTTGTCAGAGGTTTGGTCCCACACATTCACTTTTAGGTTCTGTGTACACGCTGTGGCTTTCTTGACTCTGCTTGTAACCATGTCCTGACCTAGTTGGCACTAGGTCCCATTTCACACGCTGCCTGCTGATAACACCAGCAGCAATTCCTGCCGGCAGCTTAGGTCGGTGCAGGTCGTGATGTTTCAATAACCACTTTGGCACACTGGTGGGTTTTTCTACATGGGTGGGTCCTGCAAAACTTGTTTAGCTAGCCCTTCCTTTTCAGAGTTCCCTGTGTGCTCAGTCTTCCCACAGCACCTTGCCTCACACTTTGTTATATGCATGTCCTTACACCCTGTTTCAGGGCAACAGCTGGAACCTTTCCAGTGGTGGTTTCATGGGGAAGTGCTAGTTCAAGGAGTTCACAGTGTTCCTTTCAAATTCTTCTGGGTTTTACTTTAGACAGGGGCCTGGTATCATTTGGGCAGACTCCTGCCATAATTCCAAACATAAGACCTCCATGTCCTGGAGTTTAGGTCCTTCCAGGATCTGGAATAAGTGCTGAACAATAAGGACCCCAAAACATTTGCTGTTCACTTCGTGGTCTGTCACCATATTGAAGTATTAAATCTTGTCCATTCAAACTCTGGTCAAGGATCTTTTTGAGTTTAGGGAGATTCTGGTTCATGGCAGACAAGTGAGAAATAAACTTTCCTACATACTGGACATCATGGTTTTTATTATGTCTGGAAACCTGTATGTTCTCAGAAGGTATATATAAAGACTGGCTATGTAATGACTCAGTCCATAAACGTTGCTAATGTATGAGTTGTGCATCCAAAGCTACATCCAAGCACATTTTCCATAAAAGCTTATTCATCTTGTCTGATTACAGTAAACAGGAGTCACTACAAGTGGAGGCTTGCTCATTCTGTTTACTGAAATATCATATCTTTCTCTCAATTTTGCAATTATTATGAGTTGAAGTCTATACTGAGATATGGTATCACAGAGGTTAATTGATTTTCATCTTAAGCATAGCTTAGAACATAGCAGCATCATAATGAGGAATTTTCCTAATACAGGCCAAGCATAAAGGAAAGATGAAGCATCCACTTTTATCTAAAGGAAAACCATACTGTAGTTCCTGGTGTAAATGGATCCAGTTAAAAAAGACAAAACACAACAAAGCAAAAAAGCCCAGCCAGAAAGAGGGAGGTGCTACATCCCCTCTGTTCTACCTTGTGAGCTGTTATGAGCCTTCTGGATGGTGACTGCTCTCCTGCTTTCTCCCAGACTTCCTTCTTCTTGGCTGAGTGAGTCAGGCTTCTCTGTGGAGCTTTTTCCTGACCCACCTACTGACCTGTCTTTGCCCTTTTGCACATCCTGGTTGGCCACATTGAAAATGAAAAGCTTTCAGAAGTCTCACCAGGTGCTCTTTTTAGAGGGAAATACTTGTCTTTTCAGGGAATACTTTTATAAGTACAATCCCTAGGCAGCCTTTTTTTTCTTGGCTTAAGCAGTTATGCTTCATAACTAATAAAAAAATGACTAATGCAGAACTCTTCTTCTGCCCCCCCTTTTTCATTTCCAACTGTTAAGCTCACAGCACACAGTGAAAGGCTTTGGCTCTACATGACATGCTCTTTGTATGACTGAGGCTACTGCAACTTTTTTCCTTACCACCTAAACCTGAATGGCTGATCCCGAATTGAGGATGATAAAGGTAGAGGTAATGATAAATTTTATTAGAATACTGGCGGTGTTGTTCATTATCTGTGATCCTTAAACTCTGAAGGAGCTCCAAGAGCCTCTTTTCAGCCTACTGGAACAGCCTGTGCTTTGCACTGAGGAACTCAGGCTCCTGATTTCTTTCTGACCAGCAGGGTAGCCTCCAAAGTCACGTGATGAACATGAATGTTATTACTGTATGTTGTCATCTGTCTTAATGGTTCATTTCCCCCTCATTTCAACCAGTTAGAAGTTATGCCAGAAGATGCATGTGAAGATACATGCCAAGCATCCTGATCTCCTGACTCTCATAAGGAAATTAATTCTTTAGTAGGGTCTCAATTATCATTAATACCTAAGCTGTATTTTGTGTAACTTTCTACATTATTATCATTACATGCTTTTAAATCTAGACATACTTTTGAGACCAAGCTTGTCAGTCTTGCATGGATCAGCACATTTTTTGCCATTTACTAGTCTTGGTGATCTTCAACCATGTTACATTCACTTCAAAATGAGTCTATCTTAGCTGCAGTTTCATATGCCAATCCTTTCACCAGTACTGAAAAGCATCTTGGTGGGGTTAGAATTAAGGCCCATGCTGCCTCATGGCTTATCTCTGGCCAATACTGGATGCTGAGGAAAGAGTGGCCTGGGGCAGGTGTGCAGTGATGCTTCTGAGATGGTGATCAGCACCTTCCCTTAGATGCAAATACAGCTGCTCTTCCAGTTCCAGGACAATGGAGTTGTGCAACACCATGCTCCATTTCAAGGGCTACCCTGCCTTTTCTCCAAGGATACATCATGATCCTCGCGGTAAACTGAGGCAGAGAATTGGTTTCTTTTGGGGTTATATGCAAATTTAGTTATGTGCATGTTGTTCCCATTTTTCCCTGTTGCTTTTAATGTATGAGAACATCCTGTTCATTTTGATACCCTTTGCAAGGTCAATCTGAGCTGACATTTTAGATGAAAACAAATTTTTTGAGACGTTCTAAACCCTCCCCCCTTTTTAAAATAAGAGTTCTGGAATGTTATATCTGGAATTCATGCTTTTTGAGTTTTTAAAAATCAGAAGCTGTATTCCTCGATCTGCATTTGTTTGTCCTGCCACTTTGACTCTGTGATCACTCTATTTCTGAAAGAGTATCTTGCAATCCTTCTCTTTGCTTAACAAAATGGAACCACCTGGCTTTTGGGCTTACTGATTTAGGAGTTATTTGGTAAGGAGAAAGGTCCCTCTCTAGTTTGTGTCTTGAACTTTTTATTTTTGAGGTTGCCAGCCTCCCAGATGGTATGGCACATGGTGATAGTTTGTCTCTGTTTTAGCCCCTATGTCTCCGTATAGGAGTTCTTTCCTGTAGGCAGTGCTGCTGCTGCCCAGAATGGTCAGAAAGGAATCAGAAGCCTGAGGAGCTTGGTCTGAGGTAAACCCATAAGTAAATTACTCTCCTTATGCTGCTGGTTTGGTGTGGCCACAGACCTGCCCTGGGAAGTACATTTCAGGTTGGGCCAGGAGTGGTTCTTGGTGAGTGCTAAGGGCTAGAAGAGATTTCCTCGGCAAAACGATGTTCTGCTGCATCTTCTACACCCTGAGCTCAACTACTTGCCTTGATCAAAACATTGCCTTTTAACTGCTTGATGTTTCATTTCTGCAAGTAACTTAATGTTGCATTTCTGTTGTGACTGCTGCTTACTAGTTGCCCTTATGAGTGCAAGCTTTTAATGGGAGCTGTGCCTGTATCCAAACCAGGTGTGTACCAGTGCCAGCCAGAGTGCAGGTTTGCTTCCTTCAGCTTTCCCCCTGTCATGGTCAGAACAAAGTGCCAGGTGTGAGCAGGGTTTCTTTTCATGCTGTCCTGGGGTTTGTTAGCAGTGATGATGCTACAGAGCAGTACGTCATTGTCCAGTCAATGTTGAACTGATAGTGCTATTGGTGTAAGAGCTGCTTTGGCAATGTCAGCAGTCCCTCCTGGTCTCTGCATGGGCCTGTATTTTTGGCATAGAACTGGCAGGTGCTGACAGTATCCTCAGTCCACCTTCAAGCTAATATGAAAGGTCTTTTAGCTTTCTTAGATCTCTCTCTATAAAAAATAATTTTATTAGTCAGAGTCTAGGTGCCTTTAAACATGTTTCTACCTGTACTGACAGCTTCCTCATCTGTCACTAAGAGATTATGAACAATCTTTTGTGTTCATAGCTCTACCTTTTTTTTTTGGTAGGGTTTTGTTTTGATTTACAGCTCTTCTAATGGTTGTCTGAGCTGTATGATACTGACATGCCACTGGCCCTGCACTATATTTTAGCTCACTTCTGATGGATCCTCAGGGAAAAATTTCTGCACTCACCAAATATCACCTGGTTTGGCATTTGTTTCATTTGTTTTGCTGGTTACTTATGTTGACTTCAAGCACACAGATCTTTTTGATGATGTCTGAAGGGTATGTTTCTTGAGAACAGAGGTGGCAAATGTTTTTTGTCCAGAGTCAAACACTGGTCTTCCAGTAGTGGGTCTAAAATTTGCTGTGACTATTGGTTGTGACCAAACCTGCTGTTTCTGCTTAAACATGCTGCTTGCCGGGGTCTATTTGTGCCTGGCCCACACGTTACCAGCCCTGTGTCCTGCTGGTGTTTTAAGAGTGCATTGCCATGCACTCCTTCAGGGACTCACAGGTATTGTAATCAGGTTCATTAATTAACTCCTTTGAGAGCTAAATCTTTACCAGGTTTTTAGCAGCATCTTGCATGCTTTTGCATAGGAATACTCTAAAACAGCTGATTCAGAGAATTAAATTAGGTAAGCCATTTCTGAACTTAGTTCACTGATTTAACAAGTTTTGTTTTCATTCCTGCTCTGCTGGGCAGTTGCTTCTCTTTGACTCTGCTTGGCCATGATTCCTCTCTGCACCTAGGAATGCTCTTTCTAATCAATATGGTTTGATGTAGCTTTAGTCTTGTATTGCCAGTTCTTTCCACAGCTGCTCACAAGATTAAGTCATGCTTGACTAATCTAATGGCCTTCTATGGTGAAATGATTGGATCTGGAATGAAGGGTGAGCAAGAGATGATGTTTCCCTTGACTTTAGCAAGACTTTTGGCACTGCCTCCCATAAAACTCTTGTAATCAAGGCAGGATATTAGGGATTGGGTGGATGGACAGCTAGAAGATGGGTGAAATGCTGGTTGGATGAGTGGGATCAGAGGGCAGTGGTTAATGAGTTGTGCTCTACAGACCCCTGCAGTTCTCTACTTGTTGCTCGGGTGTGTCCTATTCAACATCATCCATGGCCTGGAGGAGGCAATGCAATGTACCCTCATCAAATTTGCAGATGATTAATGTTTGAGGTCAGGGATGCTTTTCCCGGGCAGGCTGCAGGAATGGATAAACAGGAGCCCCATAAAATTCAGCAGGGGCAAATGCCAAGCCCTGCCCTGGGCACCAGGACAGGCTGGGACTGCTGGGAATAGCTCTGTGGAAAGGGCCACGAGAGGCAGTGAGCTGGGCATGTGCATGACACAGATCAGCACCTGCAGAGCTCTTCCAACAGAACCTCTGCCCGTGGAGTGTTTAGCTGAGGTAAATTAGCTAAACTCTGCTGTTAAGTTTTGTGTCATTCCCCATGATTCAAGTTCTCTCTAGCAGCAGCATGACTTGCCCTGTGACCTCTGAGCAGTAAGCTCAGCCATGTTAATTGCATAGTCCTAAAAGCTAGGGATTTTTAAAAATTGTGACCTGGGTGTCAGGATGTTTTTATTTCCTTTCCAGCCTCTCAAGATCTTCCCTGTCTCCTTGAGGGGTGTCTGTTGGAGCCCGTGCTGCCCCCACATCTTTGTGATGTGACAAAGGCACAGTATATGGGAAGAACAATCATGAGGAGGAGGAAGCCATACATGGGTAGCTTGCCCCCAGTGAAGCAGCAGGTGGAAAATGGAGTATTTCACATCTGCTGGCACTGTGAAGTGGTTGGATGGCACATTGGGAGGGGCTGGTGTAAGGCAATTTGGCATCTACTGCCAGTTTCCAGAGGAAGACCAGCAATACTGCATCTGGTGAAGGGAATCAGGCTCAAGGGCATTTTGTCTGTGGTTGGACCCCCCCCCC